>PVJI01003007.1:0-132849 GCA_004026765.1 Micronycteris hirsuta
AGGCCCTTCACATCCAGTCCTGCCACCTTTGTCATTTGGGTCATTTAAAACAACCCTCCACCCAGTCACAGCCACTAAAACACATTCCTCACCTTAACTGTCCCATGCACCTTGCTCGCCCGTGTGTTAACAGTGAACACACACAAACTGTACTAAATGGGATCAGAGGCCCTATAAAAGACTAGTGCAATTTCTTTATCAAGAGAGGTTAAAATCGTTCATTTGCCTTGTTTTAATCAGAATCAAGTATGCATGACAAGCTGAGGCCAATCACTGCTGCTCAGGGGGTTGATGAAATCCACTTCTTCCCCCTCAAACTGTTTGTTTTTCGGTTCATTAGGAGGCTCTTGGGAGCCGTGAACATACATGTGGCTGCACTTGACTTGAAGCAAGGGACCAGTGCCTCATGTTTCTTCAAGGTTGAGAAGGAGAAACGCACCCATCACTCTCCCCACGCGGCTGCTCACGCCGCCTGCCCAGAAGGCACCTCAGAGTGTCAGTCCTGGGCTCTCTGCTCAGAGCACGGAACCAGGAGACCATTAGAGGAGATGAACCGAAGTCCCCGCGATGGTATTAAGACCCCCAGGAAAAGTGACAGGGTCCACTGACACGGCATTTGGGTAACAAACAGGCTGTGGGGGCTGGGAGAGCGCAGCCATCAGTGCCTGAGAAACAGAGTGGAAAGGGGTGGTGTTTCCCTGAAAAGTGGCCCAAATCGGGGGCTTAACGCAGACAGCTGGTGCCCTGAACACCTGCTCCCTCACCTGTGAGCTGAGAGAAATAATCCACGTGGAGCTCACTCACAAAGCCGGCCCTCAAGAGCTGTAGAGATAAAGAGCATGCTGACTCTTACTGTGAAAAATATTCTGATCACCTGAGATAACATAATACGCAGCTGTCTTTCTATGAATAGAGGTTGGTGTTGAGATTTTTTATTGATCTTTGTGAAGTTTCAAGTTTTGTCAGCTTTGTTTTGCTTTTGTAACATTGAAATGGACTGGCTTAAACTTATTTCAGTAAGCTCATGCTTAAAGTAAATGAGAGCAATTTGCTTGATCTAGCAGAGTAATTGAATAATACAAAAACAATGGTTGATTTGACTGAGATAATCAAAAACTCAGGAAGGCATATCAAACCAATACTACCAAAAAATTAAAACACCACAGCCTTTAAGTAATCAGCTTCTGAACAGAAATAATGCAGTTAGAGGCAAATAGTTCTAACTACAAATAGGATCCCCTCACATGCTCTCTTGAGAAGGAAACAAAAAGTACAAGAGAGTCTCACACCCGAAAAGGACACAGCCAGCCAGCACTGGCGGGTAACGCTGAAAGACGGAGAAGCAGCCAACAACAAACAGAAGAGCAACTCACACACGAAAACGCAATAGTTACGCACAGCCTTTGGTGTAACACAACATAACCCCATATTCCTCAGAGAACCCCAGTAATTATGTCATAATTATTCATTCACAACCACCATTTGTGGATTGGTTTTGATGTGTAAGATACTGTGCTAAATGCTAGAAAAGCCATATTTACCACCTTATGAGGATGACAAATAAGTAGTCACTACACATCATCACAGGTGAAGGGACACTGGTCCTCAGTGTCTGGGAGCCAGAAGGGAAGAGAGGGGGAGGAAAACACATTTGCCTGCTTAAATTCTTTTAATTATTTCGTTATTTAAAAGATAATTAAGATTTAACTGCACCGAAAGTTGGGGATGGCAATCTGGCAGCTCGCACACTGACAGAGTGTGCCAGAGACCAGTGCTTGACAACTAGATCCAAGGGACAAGAACCTAGGGCAGAGAGGGTGGCGTGGTGGGGGTACGGATGGGGAGTCTGCAAGGACTGGGTATCTATGGCCAGCTACCTCCCGGCAGAGCTGGGACTTGGCCCAGAAGGCTGAAGGAAGCCAGGAAAGGAGGGTTCAGAAGGTCTCTCTCTATTCAGTGAGACGCCTCTGTGAGCCTTGGGCCACCTGTGATAGAACAACACACTAATATCTACCCCCCACCCCCAGCAAAAAAAAGAAAACAGAAGGGAGAAGGTCAAGGCTGCAGACAGGACAGACTCCAGGTCCAGAGTCATCGGGGAAGGATTAGATGATTTTAGAAAGGAGTGCAACAAATTCCGAACTGTCAATGTTTAAATCTTCGATGCCAAGAGTATCGATCCTCAGCCACCCAGAGCCCTTTGGTACTTGGGAGAATTCACCTCCACGCATTCTAGTTAGTTTTGATGTCACAGAAATAATTACCAGAATTATAGAATTTAGTTTTTAATTTCTCGCCCTTTCCTTATAAATAGAGTAACTCACCTTGTAGTAACTGAATTTTTGACATTCTATAACAATTTTACTTTTGTAAAAATATCAAGTGGCCATTAGATAGATATCCTTGTAGAGAAGATAATATTCAGTAAATGGCTTTTACCCTTGAACTAAACAAAACCACTTCTGTTCCATTAAAACACCAAATAAAAGCCTTTAAAACATTCCTTCTCATTTTAAAGTCTATTTCCTAGTTTCATGAATATATAGTGAAATTAATAAAACTCAAGCTTTTCAAGTACTTTTTTCTGTTGGAGGATTTCAGATTGAAAGTAAAAATGGAAGCCACAGTGCCGCCTCACCCGCCCTTGGCCCCGCCCCTCCTCCTCAGTGTTTCCACGGGAAGGAAATTGCTGTGTGCTCTCCCTACCGCTGGCTCCGGTGGCGCTGCCAGGGATCCCAGGTTGTCACAGCTGCATAAACACGTGTGCCCCGGGGGAAGTCAGGTCAGCAAAGGGAGAAGGGAGCTCTCCAAGGAGGGCGCTAAAGTGGTTTTTAGGGAAATTTTCAGTATGGCACCAGCTCAGATATTACTACAATTGAGAGTATTACGACTAACTGCCAGTATGTGTGATACGTAGTCTGCGTCCCACAGTCCCCGAGTCCATGTATTTGGGTCCCTTTGTTTCTGTGCAGTGAAGTGAAACGCGGGAGTTGACGCCAACACGCCATTATGAGTCTCTAGGAGCATCTCCCCGCAGAGCAGCCTGAAGTCGTGGGCGTCACAGAAACTGAGGTCAAACAATGATGCCCTCTGCCCAGAAATATCACCAGCGAGCGCTGCGGGGGTTTTGTCCCATCCCATCTTAGGAGACGGGCTTTACAGGGCCGTCTGGCTCCTGTTCCGAATTACCGAAACACCGGCCACTACAAACATTAACGTAACTGCTGTGGATGGGGCCTCATCAGTACAGAAACACTTCAGCATGAAGAACGTTCCTGTCACCGGTATGATTGGAGTTTCTCTTGCATTAATTAAAAGCTGGTTTTCATCTAAGTATCGAAGAGAAAGAAGGGAAACAAAGACACTTTAGAAAATCAGTGAGGTCATTTAAGGAGTCCTGTGATAAAACCTTCTTGAGATGTTATTTTTGAACTGATTCCCAATTTTTTTTCTCACATGGAAATAAACATAATGGCAGAACTTTTCAAACTTTAAAAAAGCATAAATTCTGGAAACATTTTCTAATATATGTGTACCTTTCACCCCAAAGTTTTGCTTTTTTTAAAATAGGTCTAAGTGGCCATTTTTACGGTAGAAAAGTAGTGTTCTGTGCAATTAATAAACTCCAGACTTGGGAGAACAGGACAAATCGCCCAGCTTCATGAACGCAACTGAAGAAGAGAGGGGGTGAGGGAGGGAGAGCCTGCGGATCACAAGATACTTGAGAGAGAGGACTAATCACTGTACACAGACATTGTCTGAGTCCCGGGCCGAACAAGTGAAACGTGAAAAACGTGAAGACAAACAAGGAAGTGTGAGCACCGACTGACATGAAACGGCACCAGGAACCATTAAGGAGGGGCACGAAGGAGAAACAAAAGGTACTGTGGATACCGTGTCTCTATCCTTTAGGGCTAAATACTGAAATGTTTACTAATGAAATGATATGATTTCTGGGATTTGCATAAAAATACTCCAAGGACATTAAAGCACTATTGGTCATGAATCGAGCATGCCTGAAGGAGATGCTGATGGAGACACTGGATTTATTACACTCTCTCCTCTACTTCTGTAAATGTCTGGCATGTCCTACAGTAAAAAATATTTTAAAAACATATTCTAGTGCCAGTTCTGTGACTGACTAGACACAAAATCAGAGAAAGGCAGGTAACAAAAGTTAACCCCTTTGGTTCCCTCCTTGGGAAAACAATAGATGGAATCAGTTTAACTGACATCCATCCAATATTAAAAACTTTTAATATTCATTTCAACTCCAAATAATGTAATTTTTGGTTTCTCAAAGTTCATCACCATTACTACTAGAAAGCAGACCCATCAACTACTAACGCTACACTATCATTTTAAGAAACACTGAATAATTATTCACTGATTTGTTTATTTATTCATTGAACCAGTACTGAATGCCAGTCAATGTGCCGTGAATAAAGACATGGAATTATGACCTCATTGTCTAATAGTGTATAAAATTAACATAATTGGTGCAGTGAGGCGAAACTCATCAACTCAAAGTATGTGCATGAAACTTGCCTTGTTTTTCTGCAGTATGAAAACAACAAAACTTTAGACACGCCCCTCCCCCCCAAAACCTAATTCATGGTGAGCATCTGTCCTCCACTAAAAAGAAGGCAATTCTCTTTCCTGTTGGCCAAGGATGGAAGGACTCCCTTTCATAAGCCCTGCAAAGCACAGCCATCAACCTTAGGGTGAGGTGCAGAGGTGATGTTAGGGTTCTCTGCCCCTCCATCCTGCCCTCTCTCCCTGTACAAAATGAAAACGTGCCACCAAGGAAGCATGTGATCCGGGCAAATGGAAGACCCTTGGACAGGGGATGTGCCTGGGCTCTCTTGGGCACCACCACCTGTCTGCTGCTGCTGCGGGAGGTGTCCTGTTCTTGGGGATGGCGGCCCGCACACCCCGGCCCGCACACGGCACCAGGTCTGAGCGGTGGCTCTGCAGTCTGAACCCAGGGCCATAGGCAAGCAGGGCCCCGGGCTTTATGATGCCCGCTTACCTAAGACACACACAGAGCCATTTTCTAACCCTTGGTGACTGTTGATGAAATAGTGTACATACTGATCCCCTTCACTGCTCCTCCTTTCCGTCTGCCCTGGCCCAATACTCACCGAACAGGAGAACTTAAATTAACGTTCGGTCACAAAGCCTAGCTCCCACGGCTGCCCATACACGGTGACGCTCACTGATTCCTTAGGCCTTGTTGAAATGTGAAACGTTCCCTTAGGAGACCAAGAGATGTTACATCACCTTCACAGAGCTTGTTTTCCTTTTCTATTTTAAGAAACGCTTCTTCACAATGTCATGGCTTGTGGGTGGAGACAGGCATAAGTGGATGCCTCACTGAAAGCAGTGTGACAAACAGGTTCTAGAACCTGAAAGACACATTAACATGCAGGCCTCACACACTCCAATTTCGAGGTGCATCTTCCAGCGATTGTTCTCATCTACGGTCTTTCAAGCATTCTTTCTGTCTCCGGGTGGACTGAAGGCTCCGAACGTACAGATGTATTAGTCCGCATCATTCTCTACACTATAACATAGTTTAAAACTGTGGTGGTTTCTTTAAAGCTTCCTCTGCCACAGTCACGATTTCTGTTTCATTACTCTGTACAAGACAGAGACGTAGACAGGAAGGAGATAATGGGCTTTTTCATTTTAACTTTAAAGAATTGGGACACTTGTCACTGATCTGATTCTGTTCAGCTCAGCTTTCCTTGACCCCTAGGCTCTGCCAGATGTTCCTGTTTTTCTGTCCTCCTGAATCTCTGCCCTGCATCCATCCCCATCAGCACCTCTTGCCCGGGCCCCTCATTGTTCCCCACCTTGCTGTTTTACTAGCAATGCGGAGTTAGCACTTTCTGCGTGGAAACATTTATTGATGTGGAGAGCTGGGCTCAGAGAGAGGAACTGGGTCGCTCTGGAGCACACACCCAGAATGGGTTACTGACCCACTACCCCAGGACCCGCCCAGACACCCGCTTCCCTTCCTCTGCATCAGTGGTTCTCCCATGAAAGGGCGCATCACAGACCCTGGGGAGCGTGTCAGACCAGCGGTGGCTGAACTGCACCTGCCTTGGTCCATCTGGGATGGGCTCTGAGGCTTGCAGGCCTGGAAAGTTCCCAGGTGAGGCCTGAGCCACTGGGTAGGACCGCACTTGGGGAGCAGCACTAGGTAAGTCTCCAAGATCACTGTTTCTTTCCACTGTCTCCATCTACCTCATTCATACTTATTTCTCTTCTCTCCTGTATCTGTCACAGTTCGACAAATTCTAGTGAAGAAGTAGCCACACCCCACCAAAACCAGTAAATAATGAGAATAATGGTGTATGGGATTTTATGTATTTTCAACAGATATTGATATGATCCACAGAGGATTGATTACCTCAATGGGGAAAAAAAGCATCACCTACATTTTCTATTATGTTTACAATTCCCCCATTAAACTGATCTGATTTTACAGAAAAGCAATGAGAAGCTCAGAGAGGGGAAGGGAGCTGCCCCAGCAACTCAGCTGGTAAGTGAAATTCAGGTTAAGCCTCAGGTTGGCGAAGGTCATGACCCCTTAGTCCCTTCCTGCTCCAAGTATGATCCTAAGACCCACAGCACTGGCCTCACCTGGGAGTTTGTTAGAAACCAAGATTCCAGTCCTGTCTCGGACTTGACTGAATCAGAATCTACATTTTAACAAAATCCCGGAGAACCACGTGGTTCCCATGCGCAGCATATTACAGTCTGAGAAACGTCACCCCACACTTCCCCGCCTCCCTAGGCACAGATAACATCAGGGCCTTCCTTCCTCCACCAATAGGAGCAACAGTTTCCACCTTCCTGCCCAGGCCTGCAGCTGCCTCAGGCTGGCCCGTGACTTTAGTAAGCCTATGTGTGCCGTTCGGTTTCTCCCCAGCCAGAGCGGTGCGCGGGCTCCATTCTACTGCCATGCTAAGACGTATGCTGTTTGGAGATCAGAGGTAGACATTAATGTCTTCAGGTAATTTTAATTGCAAACACAAATGAGAGACCAAGGTTATGATTCTAATGGAAGGTTAAATGATCTTGACTTTTGCTTTTTTCCTGGAGGTATTTCAACCTCCAAGGCACCTCCCAAGGACTCTACCCTAAAGCTGCAGCCCAATCACATCTGTTTACTTGTATTAAACTGAACAACAGATACCACATGCAACTACAGTTCATTTTTAAGCACTTTACAAATTAAGTGAAATTGGATTTATCCTCATTTTCAAATAACATCCTTCACCAAAGATCAGCTCAAAAAACTCACGTTAACAAATGTTGTTTTTATTTTCATGCTTAAAGACAGACTCAGACTAAGCAAAACTATACCAATACGTTGCCAGACAACTTCAAATAAGCATGTGGATCCACAGAGAAAATTAAATTTTCTGTCACTATCTCAAACTCATGACCCTCTCCCTCAACCCTCCTTCTAAAATTGCCACCAAAGTTCTGTAACTGGGTCAGGGCATACTTGCTTGGGGGAAGAAAGACATATTAAAGAACATTCAATTATGTCTCAGACATAAGGAGCAAGTGAGGCAAATGTAATATCCTGTCATTGGATCCGAGCATAATTTTCTGCTGTGCCCCAGCTTTCATCCTCAATTGTCAACATGTGACTGTCTTCCCTGATGCTCACCAGGGACACTTTGACTCAATCACTGGAACTCGCTTTTATTCAGAATGTGTTCTGTCCCATATATATTGTTTGTCCTAGGAGATCGGCCCTCCCAGGAGATCCACAGTGTTTCTCTGCACTGTAATTTGCGATCTCCACAGTTCCAATGTCTTTGCTCTCCCTCGATGTCACAGCTTGATTTTCCAAATAATAGCAGAGTATTTACCAAAATCACCGTGTTGCATGAGGTCACGACAAGGTGGGCACTTGGAGCTCAGCAGGTGAGAGCTGAACTGCTTCCTGAGGATGCTGCACTAGCTCAAGGTCACTAGGGGAAGCGGGGCGCTGTATCCAGCAAGCCTCACTTCATCAGTCACGACTCATCTGCAGAGTCATTAGCACGGTGCTGGCTCATTCAGCAGTTTCGCACGTCAAATATCCCAAAGCACAGCCTCACGATGCACACGTGAACCTAGGCATGCAGTGAGCCCGAGAGTCCAGGGAAGGCCAAGTGCAAGAGAAATGGGCTCTGAATACAAGGCCTTAGCATAAAGTGGCAAGACTGACTTCATGAGGCAAAGGACACACCTCACTGAAATATGGTTAATAGGTTACAGATATGAATGTGCATACATGCAGAGACCCAATGTGTGAGGTGAAATTAAATTTGGCAATAGAGCTTGCCTCTCATCATTTCCCTGAGATTTTTCTTGACAGCGCCGGTCTTTGGGTCAATACTACCATCTCACACAGCTCTTTATCAGAGGGACTAAGAGAAAAGCACTGAACATAACACAGGAGACAACAGTCTACAAATATTCCCACTTAGGGAAGAACAAAGGAAAAGAAAAGATGGGCAAGGGCAGGGGCAACATCACACCAGGGCACACGCCAGGTTTCCGTCGCCGGCGGGGTCACGAAGAGACAGGTGATGTGTGACGGAGCACAGTGTTCGCCCACCAGGACGAACCCCTCCAGAGGTCGCACATGTGCCCTCGGTGCTCTGGGCTTCCTTGTAACACCTGCTTATGAATAGAATATTCTGGATTTTACTTTTAAAGTTAGACTTTCAGTCTGCATCTGTGTGTACCTGCTATGCAAGCCTCACACCCGTTTTGTCAAACTCCCTAAAGGAGAATACCTCCTTTGCTATCGCCGATTCAAGTCACCTGCCCTAGCAAGACTGCCACCCTGGCCCCATTCATCGCAGCCTCTGACACTCCATTTCCCACCTTTGTCCTGACCCTCTCAGGATGAGCTTCTTTAGAGAATCTGCTGTCCTTTTTCGGTTATTCACCCACAACCGCAGGCACCTTCCGGTGGCGCCACAAGGTGATGTTGAACTAACAGCACGGGACTGTAAAACCCAGAGCATCCTCCACAAGGAACACGTGAGTGGTGGGCCGTCAGGCCAAACCGTGGAGGTGACCTCAGCGTTAATAGTCAAAATGTTCAGAAAACAATTCCCTGGCATCACTACATCGTGATGGTCCAAGTAAGTATTTCCATGGTTAGACCCCTGGGAAAAGATTTCAGAACCAACAAGGAGAAGAACGAGGTTCCTGAAAATGAAAAGTCATTGAGGGGGCAGGTCCCCACTGGATACACGGAAGAAGAGAAAATGCAGCTGCTTGTTGACATTTGAGGACCCTGCCACTGAACACGGCCTACGTAATTGACTCTGTACTTATTCTCAGAAATTTTAAATTAAGGAAGGAACAGTTTCACCTCATCCCTATATTAATTTCATGACTCACCAGAGGCTGCGATAACATGTAAGAGATTAGCTGTCAGATTAACCTAGAACAGAGTTTAAGCTATTGTATTTCAAATCTACCATGGGTACAAACTGTATAAGTCTGAAAAGCATACTTACAGGAAATAATAAGCCCCATCAATCCTTCCACCTAACTCTCTAAGTGGTAGAGAGAGGTAGAGAGAGAGAGAGAGAGAGAGAGGGAGAGAGGGAGAGAACGGGAGAGAGAGAGAGAGGGAGTGTGTGTGTGTGTGTGTGTGTGTGTGAGTGTGAGTGTGTCTGTGTATCGACTATTGGGAAAGGCACTAAGGAGCCAGATGTGAAACACTTAAAGGCACAATTCCCTGTCATGAAATCTAAGTCACAAACTGTGTCCCATTTTAACTCTCCTCACCTATGAAATTGGATAATGATAACTCTTTCTCCGCCCAGCTATGTGATCGTGGACAAATTATCAAAACATGTCTGCCCGAGCGTCTCCATCTATCACAATGAGCGATGATGGCACCTCTCCCCCGCGGTGAGGGAGGGCACTCACCGTGATAAGCTATGGAAAGGACACAGCACAGAGTGAGCACTCAGTGCACACTCGTTATTTACCAGTAATCCATGTGTGCGTGCACCCAAGGTATCTCCTAGCAGCCTTCTCTGCTGCACAGACTAGGGAGCTGAATGGGAGCACGGCCCAGCTGTCAAACTCCAAGCCAGGGCTGTCCAACCTTTTGGCGTCTCGGGGCCATCCTGGAGGAGGAAGAGCTGTCTTGGGCCACACACTAAATACACAAACACTAACGAAAACTGATGAGCAAAAAAAGGTTTTAAGTAAATTTATGATTTTGTGTTGGGCCGCATTCATAGCCATCCTTGCCTGCAAGCGGCCCACGGGCCTCAGGTTGGACCCCCCTGCGAGGACTCGCTTCCTGCTTCGAGCACTGAGTTATATGTGACATTTCATGTAAAAATACCAGAGTAACTAAACATAAGCCAAACCCCCACTCTCACTTTAGAGAGATGTTTTGAAAGGAAATAAAGTCTTCCCCATATTATGTGGAAGGCAGTAAGTTTATAATAGATTTCTGACAAACTTTTCTTGTATAATCTAACATTTTTGCAAAGGTACATTATTCAGGATAATTTAATGATATCTAAGAGGTGATGAATGCCATTCTACATGGCGACAGAACATTTACTAACAGGGGAAAATGGATTTTAGAACGCTGATTTAAAGTTCTGAGAGTTTCAGTTAGGAAAAACTTGGGTCCAGTCCCTACTTTGCTGCTCACCACCTCTGTCTCTGTATTTTCCAAAGACACCCCAGCAGAACCTCCATCTGCTCTTCATCCAACGCACCTAACACCCACTCATCAAGTCAGCGGGTGTCGCCTTTTCCATCCCGTGGCACACAGAAACTAGTTACTGAAATTTCGTGGCACACCAACTGTACTTTTGGCCGATCTGACAAACGATAGGTGTATAGTTGATTCGCTCATACCCACAGCTACTGTTGTTTGGCCATTGTAATTTCTTATCTGACAATCTAAGGGAAAAGAGGCCAGCGTCCAGACAGTCAGCGTCCAGACAGATAGTGCACGTTTTATAAATTCTTGGGGCGCACCGGCTGAAAATTGCTGTTCTCGCTGAGCTGCCCAGCCAGGGCCGTACCGGCCATTCTGACAGGCAAGGACAGACCTCAGGCAGACGCCCACTGAGTGTCTGCCCAGGGCTACACATCGAGGTTGTTTTCCATATCTTGGTTACTTTCACACATTCGTTTCTGCTTTGTTTCTGCTATGCATGTATGGAGAAGACTAGCAAAGGTGATGGCACACCCAGAGACAGAGGGCCGGCCTGCCCTGGGACCGCAACTGGAACCTTTGTCCCAGGTAACGGCGCGGGGCCAGGACGTGCTCCCAGGAAAGCCACCGTCCCGTGATGAGTGTTCGGGCTGCTGCACAGAAAAGCTTCCTCATGGGATCTGGGGGAATGAATGGGTTTAGATTAAAAATGATTTTCTATTTTTAGGACTGATGGTAGCTAAATGTTATTGTCTTAAATTGTGCTCTATATGTGCCCTGTTATATAAATCATTCATGCTAATGTTTAGCAAATTTAATAAAGAATTGTGAGTTTTGAATGCTGAAAAACAATTATCTCCTACAACACAAAGGAGGCTGCTCAATGATCACTGCCAATTGCTTGCAATACATTGGGTTGGCCAGAAAGTTCATTTAGTTTTTTTCTGTACGATGGCTGTAGTAGTGCTTAGTGGTCCTTAACTTCATTAGAAGCAATTTTACTAGATTGTACTGTGACAACTGTCATATCAGCATGCATTTAAAAAAACTTATCAGCCCTGGCTGGTGTAGCTCAGTGGATTGAGCGCGGGCTGGGAACCAGACCGTCCCGGTTCGATTCCCGGTCAGGACACATGCCTGGGTTGCAGGCCAGGTCCCCGGTGAGGGCCATGTGAGAGGCAACCATACATTGCTGTTTCTCCCTCTCTTTCTCCCTCCCTTCTCCTCTCTCTAAAAATAAATAAAATCTTAAAAAAAAACTTATCAAAATTGGTCAATTTTTGTGCAGCAATTTTAACATTGAAGATAGAAGAAAATACTCAACATTTTTAGCATATTATGCTTTATTATTTCAAGAAAGGTAAAAACACAACTGAAACCCAAAAAACGATTTGTGTAATGAGTGGAAAAGGTGCTGCGACTGATCAAATGTGTCAAACGTGGTTTGCGAAGTTTCTAGGTGAAGTTTCTTGGCACTATTGACATTCTGGCCAAATGACTCTTTGCTGTGGGCTGTCTCACGCACTGGAAGATGTTTAGCGGCACCCCTGGCCTCCACCCACTAGAAGCCAAGAGCAGGAGATAGACCACATATGCAAAATATCCAAACAATAAAGTTATTGGTGAAAATGAAAAATGTGTCTCTTGTTTTCAGGAAAAAAACTAACAGACTTTTTGGTCAACCCAATAGTTAACTGTATGCCACTTCTTTTCAACAGCTTCTTTTCCACGAAGGTGGAAACACGCATCTTAAGCTAAACTCAGAAAACTCCTAAATTAACGTTACCAATGTCACAACTTCCTACATTACAAAAGAAAGAATTTTTTAATAAAAATTTCCACGTTGTGGAGTCATCTCATTCAACACCATTTCACACTCCTCTGCTCTATCCCCCAAATGAAGCTATTCTGAAATGTAAAGACTTTGTACCAAGTTGTGTTTATTTATACATGCACATGCACATGTATGTTCTATAAGTCATCCACTTAACCCTTTCAATACACGCAATGCTCCATAAATTTGAAAGCAAGTTCACATTACCACTGACAGACCCTTTCATGCAGACACTAAAAGTAGTACCAACATTACTTTTATCTCTAAGTCCACTAGGTGCTTAGTATCTGTGACTACGTTCCCTTATACTATTGCTATTTTTGCCATTTCACTGAATAGCAGCCATCCTGGAACCAGTCCATTGTAATACATGTTCAGAGAGTAACATGTCAACACACATGAACAGTCTAGTCAGGAGCAAGGTCTTCCTGAGGCTGCTTTAAACACCTAGAGTAAAAAGGACTGGTTTCCACAGTGAGAAAAGTCAGCAGGGACAGGGAAGTGCCAACTCCAATTAGAAGCCTTCAAAGCACTACCTGCAGCATCTCAGGGAAAAACAGCATTTCCAATAACTCACCCTCCATCACAGCACGGAAGTGGTGAGGGCCACCGGAGGGGGAGCAAGAGTTTGACCTCTCCGCTGTGAAGTCCAAGAGGCAGTGCATCCACTGAACCGGAAGCTTTTAGTGGAGTTACTGGGAGACAGAGCTGCATGCTTGAAAGGAACCAAAATTGCCAGCTTCAGTTTTATCAGAGAAGGTGCTTCAATCAGTTTACTTTTGATTGAAACTCGAAGAATGCCTACAGAACCACTAAGCAGTCACCAGGAAGATTCAGAAATGTCTCATAAATTTCTCCATTAACTTTAACACACACAGAAAACTGCAGGAAAAAAAGCATTAAGTCCTGCAGAAAACATCAGAGCATTACACAGCATATCAAAGCCTATTTAAAAATCCCTGTAAGAGGAAACAATAATGGAATTTGTCAGCTGTTAAAATAACAGTCTGTTCTGCAGGAGCTGTACACAAACCACGACCCCCCCGCTCCATGTAGCACTGCTTTTTCCCTCCTATTTCACGGGAAGTTTTTGGTGTTACAAAGTCTCAGGTCTACTTCCCATTAGAGCGTATTATTTGACTTGACCATGAAAACCCCAGTTTTTAAAAAATGAATTTTTAATTAACGATGGTGTTGAAAAGGTAACATGCTAAAGAGCTTAAAGGAGGTGGTTTTTTAGGTTTGTGGTAAATTGTTTCCTGTTTTTTTTAGTGTTGTTCAAGTACAGCTGTCTCCATTTTCACATTTACTTTTTTTTTTTTTTTTTTAGATTAAGTTTGAACGCTTATTGAGGTTGCCTCTCTCTTACTGTTTCAGTGAGGGTAACTACACAAATCAGAGTAACCAGGGATGAGTGATGGTTCCTCAACCTACATTCTGCCTCTTGGAAATAATTTTCAATAATTTGAAAGGGAGCAAGAAGAACCAGTCTTTATCTAAAAAAGCTGATGTGAGTCATCACTAATTTATTGCCTTTTACACAGCATCTTGCACCACACAAGCAGTAAATATCGGTTTCATGAATGAATAATGAAGAGATGACCGACTCACGCTACTCATCACTAAAACAGACACATCCACAAGAAACCCACTATGAACCCAGTAAGATAAACGCCATAGCATGACAGAGCACTAACAAATAGAAGGAAAGATTAGCGTAAGTGAATAAAACGAGCAATTAGGAACTAAATAAGTAAAGCAATGACTGGATATGGTCATTGTTTCCCAAAGAGATCCACATCCTAATCCCTCAAAACTATGAATATGTTATCTTACACTGACAAGAAAAAGAAAAAGAAAGGAAAATGGGAGGGAGGGAGGGAAGAAAGAAGATAAAGGAACAGAAGGGAGGGGAAAGGGAAGGGAAGGAAAGGAAGAGAGGCATTAACTTGCTAAATTAAGGATCTTGAGGGGGGAGGGTTGCCTTGAATTCCGCGGGTGGACGCTAAGTGACCACCAGGATCCCCGCAGGAGCAGGATGGAAGGTCAGAATCAGAGGAGGAGGAGGAGGTGTGAGCATGAACAGAGGTCTGAGGGATGTTCTTGCTGATTTTGAAGGTGGAGGAAGGGGACCAGGAGCCGGGCACAAACACAGCAGCCCGAGGACCCTGGAGAGGCAAGGACACGCACCCTCCCCCAGAGCTCCCGCAGGAGCGTGGTGGGGACGCCCCTGGACGCCGTGCCAAACTTCCAGAGTCTGGAACTGTGAGACAGTGCGTTCCTGTTACTTTAAGCCACTGAAATTGTGATAGTTTGTTGCAGCAGCAAAAGACAATATACTGGGCTAAATATTATCCCTTAATTTCTAAACCTGCTTTCAATGGAGTCATTTTCATTTAAAAATAAGGAGCTTGAGAACACAAAGAAGTAAGTGGAATTTTCTACTCCATCCTATTTAAAGGCGGCTCCTTCATCCAATCAGAAGCTAGCGCGGGTGGGGGCAGCAGGGGGCGTGGCTCGTGCCCAGCGAGCATCCATTCTGCAAGTCCTAAGTCGAAGTTAATTAAGCTGAAATGCCGTCTCTAAGTTTCCTATCTTGCTATTCAAAATGTGGCAAAGAATACTTCAGACTTTCAATTTGGAAATGACTACTTTTTCTTCTGTTAGATCCTAATCAGCATGAGAATTCATAATTAAAAATAGCTCTAAACCTTGAAAAAGAGGAAGCCGGCAGTCCTGTGTTTCACATAAATTAGCAAATTCTCTTTACGTTTCTTCTAAACGAACCTGCCTGCTCCACTGTGCAGCACGTAGTAAGTATCCTACGGACTAAAAACCTTTCACTGTTATTAACTGTGTTTTCCTTTTAGGTGCAGAGTACCTGGTTGCTGGCTAAGAAAAACCTCTTGAGAGGAATGCCTGCTAAATGGTGTTTGTTTCTATAAACACAAAATATGTCATTAATCCGGTTTTATTCCAGAGAGGATAGTTGTTTACATGCATTATGCTGATTTTTATTGTATCTTATTAAGGAATAATGGCAAACTAAAGCAACTGCGTTCACACAGCTTTGTAATAAAAAGTAACGTGTTTGCTGTTCTAATTAGTTACACTCATTTTAGGAGAGAAAGAAGCCAGACATGACTGGTTATATTTGAATGGCAGAGTCGGTGAAGAGGATGGCCTGCCGTGGGTTCCCACGCAGGTGTGCGGACACAGGGCCTGCTGTCCACTGAAAAGACCCGCACACACTTCGAGAGGTTTCCCAACTGTGTGTTAAAAAACAAAATCCTCCCATCAAAGTATGTATTGAACTAATTGCTCCCTTGCGTAATTAATTAGGTGTGTAGTTGGCCACTTGCCTTGCTTAGGACCAGATAAAGGTGCAATTAGTTGCACTTGAGCAGTTACATACCTGTGGGCTTGGGTGCACATGTGCAGGATCAGTAGGTGCTTCGAACAATTAGCTCTCAGCAATTCGTGTCTCCCTTGGAGCATAGCTCCTTCCGTTGTGACAACTGCTCAGTCCTGAACAACGACAGTGGGCAAGGCGCCTGGCCGCTCGCCCCTGCACTTCTACTCCCCACCCTCCCTGCTCTCTGGGCAGGGGTCTCCTCCTCTTGCTACGCATCTGTCACCAAATGTGGGAAAGACATTGGTGTGGAAACAGTGAATGCCGACTTTTGTAAATACCAGCTTTCTTTTTCATAAGCTATAACTCTGTGAAACTGGATTATTTTTAATAAAGGATTTTTGTTTTTTTGTTTTACTCTAAGAGCAACAAACACGTGCCACCGGCTTAATGGGACATTTTTATTATCTTGATGATGCTCGCAGAAATTCAGTGCCAGTGAACCATGCTATAATACTGGGGCCAAAGCAGGACTCATTCAGCATCTGGCTCAGCCTGAGGCTTGTAGTTTGCATCTTCCTCGTGGCCCAAGGAAAAGCCAGGGGGTCTCTTCCGGGTCACAGTCACCAGGCCTGTGCATGAGGGAAGCAAACCGCTGCCGTCCACATGTGTCTGGTGCAGGTGGGGGACAAAAAGCTCAAGGACAGACTAGGAGAACAGCCTCACAGGACAGATCTCGGGCGTGGCATTCGTGCCATCTTGGCGTATGACAAGCAGGCGCTGTTACATGTGAGCACAGCACTGTTTGCTGACAAGCTCCTGTAGGAAAAGGTTCTCAAGCAACTGTCAATGACCCACAGACATGGAACAAGGTGGGACACAAACCTGGTTTCCAGCAACTCAAGTCTCTGCCACAGAGGGAGTTTCACAGGATCTGCATTCCCTCAGGGCACAGACGGGAGGCTGCCCACCACGTTTCCCCGGCTGGCCAGCACACTCCCAGCCACCGCGCACAAGGAGTCATCCACGGTCACTCTCTGTGGAACAATGACTGTGTGACTGAGTCAGATGAAGGCCTGGTGACTGCCAGCTCTTCACAACCACCAGAAACACCAGCTCTGAGCGAAGCTGCGGTCCCCAGACCCACTGCCCTCAGGAAGAGTGTGGACCTCTGCGATCAATTTGTCGGAGTGTCCAGACGAGCTGTCAGGGGACGTATTCACAGAGTGTCACAGCCTGGGCCTCAGTGTTCACAGAATCTGGCAAAGCGGTGAACCGGCAGGAACTGGGCAGAGTTGATGGCATCGTGGTTTTGGATTGGTGGGTGTGGGTGGCAACCGTCTCGAAACAAGTCTCAGTGAGCAAGCCGTTCATCTTAAGGTATTAATTAGTCTAGACCAGGGGTGTCAAACTCATCTCCAGTGGGGGCCACATCAGCCTCGCGGTTCCCTTCAAAGGGACAAATGTAATTTCAACTCCTTCACAGTTAAGGAATAGTTACATGTATACAGTCCTAAAATTATTTCGGCAGGCAGAGTCCTAGCACTGGAGACTCAGCGGGTCCCCAGGAGGAACGATGGAGACTGGCAGGCTCGAGACCCAGGCAGGACCAGTGTGTCAGCTCGGTCAAAGGCAGGGAACAGGCCAGCATCCCAGGCAGAGGGCCATCAAGCAGAAGCAACTGTCTCGCTCAGGGGACAGTCACCTTTTCACTCTGTTCTGGCCTCCAATGGGTGGAGTGAGGCCCACACCTGCTTCACGGGCTTGACAACCTAAACACCCAGAAGGATGTCTGACAGAACGCCGGGCACCCGTGGCCCAGGCAAGTCACATGTAAATGAGCCATCACCTGCAGAAAGCAAGCTACTTGAGTTGGTTCCCACTGTCACTGTCCAGGAGCCAGTGGCTGAACTGTGTCCTGGCCTGGTGTCCTTTAGTTACGCTGGTTTCCGTTCCCCAGATTTTGTCGGACCTGTGCTTAGCAGCGCGTGTTTAAAACGAAAGGTCCTTGAACCAGTGCGGCCACAGTTCCTGTCCACTGGAGTCCACCGCAATCTCCGGACCAGCAGTCTTGACAAGGGGCCTCTGGCAGAGAAGATTACAGGACGGGTTGGGAACGCTCTGGTGCCAGCCACCTTCTCGCTCGGTGGTGGCGCAGATCGTTGAGAGAAGATCCAGTGATCGCAGATCACTGGAGTGTGGACAACACGGAGACAATGGAAAAGTCAGCCTTCCTATCACAGACATGGTAAAGTTTGGGGCTCCCCCCGTTGACGTCATCAAGCTAGAACCCCTAATCAGGCGGGTCGGGTGCCGAAGGACACTCTGGCTCAGGGAAGGGCAGCTGGGTGGCACCAGACCTCTGTCCAGGCCTAGCGAACGACAGCCCCATGGGCCCATTCTCGCCCCATCACAGTTTATGGGAACAGGGCCCCCCATTCACTCACACCTGTCTCAGCAGAGACCCCATGACATGTTAAGCTTCAAATGTTTACTCTCTGTCCCTTTCCAGGACAACCTTTGAAGACCCTCATCTAGACAAATGTACAATTTTATAAACTGAATTTCCACGCAGAACAAAGGTAAATATTAATCCATAGAAGATTTTCTCAGCTAATTATAATAACACAAAACTGTTTTTCCCCTCAAACATCATTTTATTCCCTCTTTGTGTTTCATTTGTAAGCGGTTTGCTATCAAGACTCTACACTCATGCAGCCCCCTCTTCTTGGCACCTCCGTGAGAAAACTGTCAGGACCCCTATGGGTGTGAAGCGGTGAGTACACAGAGTTCAGTGTACGGCGAATGAGGGTACCAGGGGATGAGGCAAAAGCAGGCTTGCAGTTGTAAGTACGTGCAACACATTTATCCTTGTGTTATTCTTTTTTAGTGATTGCATTATTTCCATTTGAGCAAGTGTAATCCTACTTTTACCCCACCCTGTATATGACACTTAGTTGTAATTTATCTAGAGGATATGCATATATAGAGATATGGATGGTATAAATATACCTACAGGTTTGCTCTCAAATACTGCACTTTGGACCCACTATACTGCTTATTCAATAAATTGTCAGAGAGATACTTTTGTCCCCCAAATGCCCAATTACTGATGGAGCACTCCTAACTTGTTCTCATGAGTGACAAAGCACCAGGGACAATTAATAAATTAATATTTGTGATGACTCTTCATTTAACCTGTGCCTTCCCCGGGAGCCTCACAGTCGACAGGACAATATGCTTTTCGAGCCCATTTCGTGGCAGCTCGTTCTTGTCTCTGTGCCGTTCCTTTAGACAAGGTAAATTCTGCGCGTCCGTGGCTAGACTCGGGCAGCGTTAGTTTCATCTCTGTCCTACATCAGCTCCTTTAAACATAAAATACAACCCGAGAGCAATGATTAATTAGTTCACAGATCTGCCATCTGCTTCACTCAAATCCTACAAGGTGAGAAGTGACAAATCAGGGCGAGCAGAAAATGAATGTTAATGGGGTTGCGATTCTGCCCTTTGAAACAGAAAGAAGAGCTTGGCGAGCCCGTGTGGAGTCGCGGGTGTCCTGGCTGAGGTTCAGTCGCTGCCTTTCGCAGCCTGGCAGGCTCTGACTGGCCGTGGTGGCCTGTCTTTGCAGGGGAAGCACCCCAGCGCGACTGTGACCTCTCCCCTGAGGTCCCTGGATGCAGAGGCAGGAAGACGACTAAGTGGCTCTTCCTCCTGGGCACGATGTGTATAAACAAGCTCCAAGGCACAAGCAATAATGAAACGTAGTAAAAAGAAATCAGGAGGCGATGGATTTTTAATATTAATTACTTTTGTTTTTAACATAATTGATTAGGTTGTCAATTTGTTACTACTCTTTATTCATGGCTGTGCTTCACAGCAGCTCACAAAATTCCTGGAAAGGTGACAGTCATCTCCTGCCAGGTGGCCCACTCGGGCTCCAGCCCATCGCTGCTCAGTCTACATTTCACATCAACTGTAACTGTGCTGCTTTCAGTTCTTATGAAAGAAAGTCTAAACCAGCTCCCTCACTTGCTCCCCAGCACACATCTACCACACACAGCATTTTCCTTCTGGATTTCACTCTCTGGAACAAGAGCCACACGCCCAGCGGTCAGCTCTACAGACGGGACAGTCAGCTGGCAATTCTCAGATGTTTTCATGGGCTGAACGCAAGCCATCACTACTTTCCAGTTTTGACTGAGGTGTCTTGTCTATCAAACTGAAAATCAGTGTTGTAACTGCCTGTGAGTCAAGAGAAGGGTGTCTTAGTAACCTTCACCCATTATGGGCAAAACATAATGCTCTCGAGGTCACCAGTACCCAGTAGGGGCTTGTTACATGAAACACTGAATTGGTTAATGCATATTGCACTGAAAAAATGTCCCATGCTGTTCCCACCCAAATTTTCATAAACAAGATATTCAATAACAATACAGCTAGTTGTTCTGGAACTTTTTGATGGAAATATTTTATCCTGCACCAGTACAGATTTCAGTGACACACACAAATTAATTTTTAAGGATTTTTAAGGGTTCTACATACTTTGAATGTTCAATTTAAGATTGAATTTCCTAGACAAAGCAACAAAGCCTACCATTGCCTAATACTGAAAATTTTATTCTTTGAAGAAAAACCCTTAACTTCACTAACCAAGTCATCTCATTACTTAATAAGAGCTCTAAAATTTTTAAAGATTTGTCAAGGAATAGTAAAATTAAGATGCAACCTGGCCAGGTCCTTTTATTTGTCAAAAAAAATAACATTCAGTGGACTTGATCAAACATTTTAAAACATTAAATCATTTTTACTTTTCTGAAGAAAAGTGCTTTCAAAACATTTTGGAATTTTTATGAAGTATAAATTAGTCTCTGGGAGTGAGGCAGTGGAAGGGAGTCAAATGATGATGTTCTTGATACTCAGTAAACACTGAACACGAGGAACATCACTGAGGGTTTCTCAAAGAAACAGTGAGAACAATGACAGCAGTTCATGAGACTTACTGAAGATATTCACCCCACTGTGGTTCCTGGACAGAGCCACGGACACTGAGGTCACAAATGCAGAGTAGACTTTCTGAATATCACAGCAATATTTCATTCATTTGTTTGTGGTGGGTTTGCTTTCTACACCTCCCTCCTCCTGGTAGCCATTCAGAAACCCAGACTTTCTCTCTTCCAATTTTTGCCTCTCTTCCTTCTTTGAGCTTTGCCCCTGATTTCTCCTACCCACAATGTGAGCAGCTAAGAGTGTTTTCTCACCAACATGCAGCTCCATCTCTGACCCGCCACCCATTCAGTCCAGTTCCCCAAATAGGTTCTCAAAAGTTTGTTTGCTTAAAGCTGCCAATGCTTAAGGAGGGCTGTCTGAGTTACTTACCATTCTACAGTACTTGGGCTAGAGTTCAGTGCCATAAGCCCTTAAAGACACCATTAAAAGTAATTGAATTGTTGGAACGGGAAAGCATTCCAACATTCAAAGAGAAGGACCATCTGTTGTCAAAACAACCGCAATTCAGACTGAAATAAAAGAAGTTTTTTACAACCAAAATCTATGCCTGTTGAGGCATATCACAATCTCTTTCCATTAAGATTCATTGTAAGTGAAATGCCCTGTATTCAGATGGCTTTAAATAAAAAATATGCTTCCTTAAATTGGAGTCTATAAGTCTGTAATATTTGGGTGTAGATATTTAAGAAGTTGCTTTATTACCTTTCTATGATATAGTGGAATTCTTTATTACTCTGTTCACAAAGATGGTAACAAAAACCTCTGAGGCTTATTATCAGGCCAAGTGAAGAATTGTACCTTTCACTGCTACACCTTTGTCAATAAAAGTTTGCTTACAGGTATTCATCCAGCACCTATTCTTCGAGAGTCAAACCCGTGGGTGGCACCTGCCAGGCACTAAAGCTAGCGCAGTGAACGAGGCCAAAACAACTCCCTCCGCGAAGCCAAGCCTTCAGTCTGCCACATGTAAAAGTAAGGAGCTGAGATGGTATCCAAGATCGCCTGCTTCCAAACGTTATATTCCGTGAACTAGAAACACGGACTCTCATGCCTTGTGGAAACCATGTAACAGACACACGAAAGAACAGATGATGCCATTGATTGTCTGGCTTTAAACATGCCATTCGATAAGGGATCTTGCAGGACATGGCTAAATTATTCTTTCTGGTCAACTGTCTAGTCTTCATGGAGACACAAATAGACATTTCTACTTCAAATAAAGACCAATAATGTTGATAAAAAGTGATATTTTTGCTAAGCATTTCAAATTCCTTTAAACAGATATGTTGTGTGTAAAACTTGGTTATATACTAGCTGATGGACATGAAAGATAAAGGTTACAATCATACCGACTAATGAACAGAATTCAAATCATTTGACCAAAAATCCCTGTGGTTTCCAGCACGCCACTCTGCATGGTTCACGTCACTGTCATTTACTGTTCCCCTCCAGCATCTTCACTCTAATAGCAGAATGTGGGTGAAGGAGGCCGAATGGAACAGACTTTCAGTTATAAAATAAGTAAGTCAATGAGTGCAACATACAGAATGGTGACATAGTTAATAGTGACAATAATTTTTTTAAAAAGGAACCTACTTAAAACCAATATACTTTCTGGCTTGTTAAAAATACTTCTTTTTTAAAAATCCAGATTAGGGTAATGGGTTTCAAGGGTCTCTTTAAAAAAAAAAAAAAGTCTAATTGAAAAAACTATTTTATGGAAAAATAACACGGATACAGAAAAGTTTGTAAATCACCCACAAATGATCACAAAATGAATAAATCTATGTACAACTACCCAGATCAAGAAAGAATGCTATCCAGGAGGCTTCTTTCTGTCCCCTCCCCATCATTACGGCCTCCCTCCACCTGAAGGGACAGGTGGGGACTTCCGACACTCAGTATAATGGACATGTTACATAAACCCGAGTATGCAGCATACGTGATTTTGTCAGTCTTCCTTCGCTCATAAACACAAGTGTGAGACCCACCCGCGTGGTCGCTTACAGCTTCTGCTCGTTCATTTTCGGTGTGCAGAGTCTTCTATTGGATGAACGCACTTCGCTGACCCACTGCACTGTTCGGGGACGTTTGGGTCGTGTTCAGTTCAGAGTTAACAAGAAAAAGTAATGTCCATTCTTACTCAAATCTTTTTGATGCACGTGCGCGCACATTTTTCTCAGGCATATATCAAAGCCTAAACGTTCTGGATCATGAAGGCCACTTAATGTTCAGTAAGACAGTTTATTGTCTGTGGTGGCTTTTGTCCTTGTTGTCAGTTTACTCCTAAATATATCCCTGAATTCATGTGTTTCAACAGATGAATTAAAAAGTAAATCTAAAAAATTAAATAATAATTTGAAGACAGGACAGTCACCAAGCCTTGAGAATCCCATGGAGGTGATGGGTGTGGAGAGGGAAAAACACAGAAACATGCCTGAACTTGACTCGGCTCTAAGGGGTCACGGACATTGCCTTACAGTCACCCAGGGCCAAAACTGAAAAAACTAAACCTGTAAATACCTTAAATCCTACATTTTAAGTGATTTCAGATCTCTGAATAGCCCCTTTCATTCCTATAGTTCCAGTGAACTTGATTTTGACCATATCCATCAGTTGGTATAAATAAATACTTTGAACTTTTGGTTTCCATACATTCAAGACTTTAAAAGAAAAATTGTACTTTACTCTGCAGGCTTTTTTTTTTTTTTTTTTTAATTTAATGCCTAGAGTAATCAGGCTCACTCTCAAATCTGCCTCTGGAAGATCTCTCTAAAGTATTTGGAAGGAACCGCTGCAGTTAACAGACTCAGCACAGACTCAGGCTGGGAGCTGATTTCAGGGCTTCCCAGCGTCTCCCTCACGGATCGGCCTCAGGGACACAGGCACCTAACCATCATCAGCCCTTCTCTTCACGTGTGTGCACTGTTAAAACACGTGTGCACGTGTGCACCCAGGAAAATCAAATGCTGGGTTTGGTTTGGTTTTTACAAATATTTATCGTCGCCCCATCCATTATCAGTAGCCCAGCGACTAGTACAGAGGTTCTGGTATTCTATCACCCAGTCACTCATAGTAGCAATTTTATTTATTTCTTTTTCAGAAATGAGCACACTCCTTGGAATGAGACACGAGAAGAAAATAGAAGGAAAAGCCAAATTTATGCAGGTAGCAAAACATCTGATATTTTCAAATCCTCCACGTCGGCCAAGGAGATGCTGGAACTGTGAGACCAGGCTTCTCCAGGGCCATCCGGGAGAAGGGCCGCTGCCTAACAGTGGGTACTCCGATGAAATTAAGCAACTCGTTTTTTAAGGCGCTGTCGGAATCTGAATCCCCCATTCCGATGATGAGAAGAGCTTCGCGTGTTACCAATCACTGCGACCTTGTGCACCAGGGACAGAGAGGTGAGCATCATGCAGTCTAAGTGACAGCCTGCATTAGAGCGCGGACAGGACGAGATGTGACTGCAAACCGATCATTTTCCGGAGTTTGGGCCGGCCACAGAGCCATCAGTCAGACGCCGCACCACGGACGGCGCGCGGAGGTCAGACAGCCCACATAATGAGGTTCGTCAGCGCCCTGCAGTTCGCCCAGGTAATTCAGTCATTATGACAGCCAGAAACGTGTGATTGATTCGAGGAAGTTCAGTTCCGAGACAGTCCACAGGAACCCCATTGTTTACATCCAGTACCTTACTTCCCATTTGAACCGAAACTGTCTCGGAGGAAGGAACAATTTTTGGAACTTTACCAGCCACGCAGTGACTGCGCCGGCTGGGCAGCCACCACTGCAGCTTCATCCCAGGGCTGCTCGAACCCGCCCCCGAGTGTGCACTGGTTTCAAAATAATTAGGCAATAATGGCGGGACAGCACCGTACAGGGGCAAGGAATGTTTCCAATGAATTGTGCAAGGAAGGGAGAGTCTCATCTTTCTACTGAGCAATGAAAATCAAAATTAAGTTGCATTCAGATAACCCAGACCTTCAGGAGTGCTCAGTTGTGAAGTAGTCTAGGGGTCTCTTTTGGTTATGAAGACTTCCTTAAGAAGATGCCATTGAAACTTGAAAAGAACTTTAAAGGACTCATGTTAGGGAGAAGGAATACAGTGGGAGTTAAGTCCTAGTAGAAGCGATTTCAGTAGCACAGGTACAAGAGCGTGAAATGGCCCCCTGCGTCCAGGGAGTGCGCATGGCACAGCACGGCTGGACACATGCGGGGGACGTGACCAGGGAGGCAGGCCAGGGCTTCCCGGTGCAAGGGACTCAGGCACCTTCCATGTTCCTGTCTCAAACCGAGTGAGCACTTCCCTCAGATAAGGAAGTTTCCAGTAGGAAGTTGAGGTGTAAGATCTTGGACAGACACAGGCACAAGGCAAAGAGTAGCACACAAGTGGTAGTTAAAAGCGTGCAGATGGGTAATGTCACCTTGGAATGCCTAGGAGGAAAGAAAGGAAAGCTGGAACCCTGGAGAACAGATAAGACCAGAACATGACAAAGTGTGGCAGTGCCAAGTGAAACGGCTGCTTCGGCAGAGAAGCCTTGATGGAAATAGAGTGGTGGCACGTAATCGGTCATTTTGACACCCAGATATTTCTGATCACTTGGGTAACTAGCAGGTCTGCACAGCAGGGACCCTGCGGAGCAGCCAGAGAGGGAAGGAGAACTGCCTCGGGCCGGGGAGATGAGCTGGGCAATGCCATCGGCAGGCTGGTATAACTGAGACGCAACAACATTCCTTAGCTGAGTCAGCATGAAGGCGTTGGTTGAATTCAGCAGTGGGGGGCGGGGGGCAGCCCAACATCCTGACAATACAAAATGGGCACTTCTTAGAGGTGATATGGGGCCCCTAGGAGATATGATGAAGCCCTACCCTCCAGCACCTCGGAATGTGCTCTTACTTGGGAGCAGGGTTGTGGGGGATGCAATTCATTAAGACGAGATCATACCAGATTGGGAACAGCCCTTATGCCCATATGGCTATTGTCCTCACAAGAAGACACAGATGTGGAGGCTGGCCAGGAGAACACCATGAGGATGACAGAGGCAGAGACTAGATTGTCACAGCTGTCAGCCAGGAAATACCAAGGACTGATGGCCACCACCAGAAGCTAGCAAGAGCTAAGGAAGGCCTCTTCCCAGAGTCCCGAAGGAGGCACGGCCCTGCTCAGACATGGCTTTCAGACGCCCAGCCTCCAGAGCTGAGAGAATTCATGTCTGCTGTCGTTTTAAGCCACCCAGGGCATGGGACAGTGTTTCGGCAGCCCTGGGACACTAAGACACATTCATCTGGTCTTGGAGCTCAGCCCTGAGGCAGGCACAGCTCTGAACCAGGGTACACTTGACCTGCTCCCCAAGGGCCTGAGTTCATTCAAGTTACACTGAGAAATCATTTGTCTTTGTATTTCTAATCCTCTTATGTCAATGAACAAGTTAACTGAATTTATACTTTAAAAAAGTATATTCTTCTGATAAACTTTCTTATACATGCAAGGTTAACTAGATAATTAAAGTAATTTCCTGGAAGATTTTGTCAAAAAATAATTAACCTGAATTATCTAGGTTACAAATTTTAAAAGGATAAAAAGAGAAGGATAGTAGCATTTTCTCTTGACCTGTGTTTAAAAATGCTTCATCTCCATTTGACTTCTGATGTGTGGGCTGACCTCCATTTGAAAAAATAAAAATATTTCATGTAATGAATATGCAAAAGCCCCATTTTTAAAAAAATATATCCATTGAGCTCTCAGATGTGTCACTGTACACATATTATTTTTCATTGTGACTGCATCTCCTAGCAGTGAGAATATTCTTATAATTTTTTTAGCTGGTATACCACATCTCGGAGTTTTTGGAATAGACTATGTTTTATGTGTGCATTCTTTCAGGAGAGGGAAAAATATATATTTCAAGTAAGGAAAAAAATATCCAGCACCTGAAGCAAAATGCAAGGGGTGAACGCTCCGACAGAATCTAACTCACAATAAATCTGTCCTCGGAGCCTGGACAGGCATGCTTCCGCCGACCTCTCTCTGTTCGGGGAGAGAGGAAAGAAACTGCTGTGGATCAAAGGCTATAGCAGAATGAAAAAATAAAATAGGACAAGCACAGCGCCATGGATTTCCTGCACCAGTAAGGACTCCATGGTTTATTATTTTTATTCCTTCATGCTTATGAAAGCAAACCGCAGTGAATTACCTTCACATTTTCTTAATAAGGAGAAGAGAAATGTTCCTTTCTTTACAATTTTCCTGAAAGCTGGGAACTTTAATATAATACACATCTCAAGGCTTGATTATGGTTCTCCCTGTCTTCACTATGCAAAATGTTTTATTCCAACCAATAAAAGCCTTAAGAAATCAGTGCATCCTCTGTTCATTGTACATATAAGCAGGCTGACATCAACCTATCTGTTCACTCCATCAAAGTCTGTGTGTATTCGCCTCAAAGATTCTGTCACGGAAGGAAACATGCCCTCTGAGTTTGTGTCTGCGTCCCGGCCGACGCGCACGCATCCTCTGCCAATGTTTTGGACGTTGCATGGACTTAGCAGCACAGAACACTGTATTACTGTCGTCTTAATGGAACACACCAGAGCCGCCAACTCTTTAATCCTCTTAGGCTGATCAAAGTGGAGCCGTATATAATCAGATCTGAATTCACAAAGCACACCTATAAAAACGCCTAGCACAGGAGCAGGGAAGGTGGGGAGGTTGAGAGTGGAGAGCTGAGGTAAGGATTAATCTGTGTCTGTGACATTTCCAACATTTTCTCAGGAGAGGACTCATTTCAGTCACTTTTTTGTTTTTACATGTAGGGTTGAGAAATAAAACTCGTCATTGAGATTGGAGCCCTGAGCCTCAAATGTGGGTTTCACGCCAAGTGAAGGTTGCTGCTTGGGGGTGTGGGTGCTCGTGGGTCTCAGCCACACGGAAAGGCACCTGCCCCACGGTCAAGCAGCTGGGTGCCCAGGCCACCTCAATGATACGGCCACTCGAGCACCTTCTACGTATTGGCTCTGTGCTGGGTTCCGACAGGACCCAGAAACTTGGAAATTCCACATTCCCTAGGAGAGTCACAGGCAAAGGCATTCAGGGAGGAGAGCACTTCTTTGAGTGACCTGGGGAGGTAAGAAATGCTCTGGGTTAACTGACCTTGTGGCGGTCATTTTGTCAAATTATTGCATTGTAAACCTTAAGCTAACACAACGTCATGTGTTGATCTCATCACAGTCGAGCTGGAGGAACAAAAGAAGTGCTCTGGGAAGAGGTCACCTGCCAGCTGACCTTGAAGGACACGCAGGATGTAAATAACGACCGTCAGTGGGGACGAAGGAGCTCCCAGACAGAGGGAGGGGCCTGGCAGGATCACAGGAGGACCCACTGCACCCCCAGTGAGAGGATCGGACAGGAAGCTGCCGGGGAGACTGCTCCCAACGCCTCATTTTATTGTCATGGCTGACGTTCAGGTGAACAGGCGGGGGGGCCCTCTGAGTTCACAGACTTGGTAATTCCCATGTTTCTCCAGTATGTTCCCAGTTCCCTCAAACCCGGCCTGGGCGAAGCCCTAGTGAAGAAAACCATAAAATGCTGTGGACAACAAATGACTCTGAGGGACTTGAGGAATAAATACTGTTAAAAGTACAGTGATGTTCCAATTAATTTAATGAAATCCCAGCGGATATAAGTGATTTTTTTTACCTAACGAGATATTCTAAAATTAATCTTAAAAATAAAAAAGCAAAAATTTCTTTAAAAGTTTTGAAAAAAATAATCATAGCTGCCTTACATATTGAAATGTTATAATTCCATGATAGTTGAACTTACAAGGCTAGGTCAAAAATCACAAGGCTAATAAGACATTAATAAATACTTATTGGACATAAAGCAAATAGACACCGAACTAAGTAATCTGCATTTGGTAAAGGTAACGACTGAAATAATTTGAGGAGATGCATTATCAATAAAATCAGTGGAGTTACCACCAGATGTGCCAAGTTGAGGACAGAGTTTGGTGGTTTGCCATGGGTATGGGAGCAAATACAAAGTGATTATGGTATATTTATATTTAAGCTTAACTGAGACCACCGACTCATGGCTGCAGAACCAAGCAGCCCCCGCCCAGCTGGCTGAGCTCAGGCCGCTCCCACGGAGCCTAGAACGCTGGAGGGTCAGCACGTGGGCGTGTATTCTGCAAGGGCAAACCCAGCAGGAGCTCTAGATGCCAGAGAGCAAAGCCCCAGATGAAAACAGCAGTGACCTCTCTTTCTGTAAATAGATGCAGGTATGTTCGTTTAAAAGAAAACCGGAGCTGCGGACACTCCTGAAAGAGCTTAGGCACACAAGATCCCAGCAGTATCTGTTTGGTCACATGGCCAGGTCTTGGGTAAACCTGCTACCCACACGGACGATGATCATGAAAATCACTCAAGAATATTCTGTGGCACTTTCATTTTTCCCAGGTGTCTCTTCTGACCCCTACTCCCCAAACTGTCCATCCCCACAGGAACAGGCACCTCGCTTGTTCATCCCTGGGTCTCCACCCAGGGAGGGAACCCACAGACGTGTGGTTGGACATGAATACATACTTATGCACATTCAGCCTGAAGCTTATGGGCCTCCCAACTGTGTTCTTCTATATTCCCCCAAAATCCTAATCATTTTGTTATTTATTTGTTACATATGAAAACTGTCTTTGTTGGCTCACGGCTGGCTTCTCACTTCACAGAAAGTGATGGATGGCAGCTTACAGAGTCAGCCGAAACAGAGAAATCACCATGTTTTGTGATTTGAGCCAATAAATCAGCAAAACCCCGAAACCAAGTCTAGATCTTCACACAGCAGAGCCACCTAGGTGATGTCACAGAGCTTCAGCAATCCAGACAAACATTAAAACAAGCCATGTTTTTTCTCTCATTTTAACAACTACTTAAAAAGAACAGAGAATCTCTCTCACACACACACACTCACACACTCACTCTTCAAGGTTTTACACTGGTTAACAAACCTTAGCCCTTTCAGATTACTTACATAAAAATGGTACTGCTAATTTAATATTCTGAAATAGATATATGCTCTATCGTCAATAAAATCAGAAGTCTTTAAGAACCAAAAGACATAAATGTGTTTTTACATATTCTGTTCACATGAATGAACCCAAAAGATCAGGTCTTTTAATATAAGTCATGAGTAAAAAGAATACATTTAGAAAACAGTACCTTTCCTCTGAAAAAGCACAGAAAACCAGTACTGTTGGGCAATTTCTATGGAAAGCAAGTCTCAGAGCGCAGCTCCAGGAGCCCGTGTGGGTCCAGAACTGCGCCTGCCTTCATGTGGCTTATTCTCCCCCATATCGAAGGTCTGGGGTACCGCTGACTCCTCTGGACCCTGACAGCCAGGCAAGCGTCTCACTTCCAAGAGCCACCGTCACAGAACCCCAGAGCTGGTGTGCAAGCAGCCAGACCTGTAGGTCCTGGTCAGAGGGAACTCCAGTGCCAGCTAACTGCTCCCAAGTGCCCCCACGCTCAGAAGCCCTGTCCGAGTATGTGTACACACGCCCCTCCCTGGCCCCCACTCACAGGGCTTCCGCTAACCACTGACTTAACAACGGTGTGAAAGCGACACCCACACAACCTTTCTGGTTTTCACTGCGACAGGAGATGGCCAGCACTTCATCGCAAGAGTCTTCGCGTTAGATGACTCTGCCCAGCTGCAGGCTCACATAGTGTTCCGAGCACACATAAGGGGGTCGACTGGCCTAAGCTCCGATGCTCGGCAGGTTAGGTGAACCAGACTCATTTTCAATTTATGATATCGTCAAGTTACAGTGGGCTTATTGAGGTGTAGTACCATCGTAAGTCGAGGAGCATCTGTACATAAAATATACAAATATTTATACATATTCATCCACTTACTCCTCAAAACAACACTGCAAGACCATTGTCCCCCTGTCCTCATCACGGACGTGAGGAAGCTGAGGCTTACGGAGTTTAGGGCACCGAGCCACTGACGGGCAGTGACGGGCCTGGCTCCTGTGACTGCAGAGCTGACTTGCCGGCACCGGGCTGCCCTGCCTCCCGGGCCAGGAGTTCAACCCGCCAGCCCTTCGCAGCAAAGCTGAGCAAGTGTCTGTGCTCCTGTAACACATGCACACGTGTCCTGATCCAGGAGCGGGGGCATCGCTGTCTTTACTGCGTACGTGGCTGAGGACTAGCCACCCTGTCAAAGTGATATTTATTCCCCATGTGGTTCTGCTGAATAAACTTAGGAACAGGCCATTTTCCTCAGGCAAAGGGGAGCTTTCACGAAAATAGCTGGTCGCTGTGAAAGACCACCTTTCACTGGTTTAAGCCACAGTGGGTACAACTGGCTACTCAGGTGTCTCATTACAGCCCAACAGGTGGAGTCTTCACTGTGCCCGCAGCCCTGTCTCCCCATCTGCTCCTGCTCAGTGACGCTGGCAATGAGATGACTTCCCCACCAGGCTCAGGCCTGGTCAAAGCAGGGTTGTCCCGATATTACTGCCCATCACAGAATGCGGACGTGGCTCCCAGTGCATCAGCTAAGCTTCTTGTGTCTTCACAGTGGCTCACTCAGCCAACGCTTTCTGTAGATCTTAAAAAACACCACCACCACAAAAAAGCCTCTGACACCTACAAAGCCTGCAGGGGAAACTATTTGCAGGAGGAAAAGCAATGTACACATCTGCATAAAACAAACGCTTTTGCATATGAAACCCAAGCAGCCAACGTGCGCCTGCTTCACTTACCCTTCGCGCCTTTCCCATGCCCATTCCCCGCCTCTGCACACTTGCTGAGTGCCTGCTATGTGCCAGACATTGTTGGAGGTACTGTCCTGGGGGACACAGGAAGAAACCACGTGTTCATTAACCTTGTGAAACTTGCAGAAAATAGACAGGTGGACAAAACGCAAGCAGGCGGGAGGCTGTGCCATGAGATAAGAGAGCCAGTGGCCGGGAGGCACGGCGGGATGCAGGCAGCGGGGAATGGGGGTGAGTCTTACCGAGAAGCTGCCCCGCACTTGAGAGCTGAGGGGTGGGAAGGAGCCAGCCATGGGCAGGTTTACCCACAGACACCTGCCAGTGTGCCCATCAAGGGGCGGCAGGAGCTGCGGCCCATGGCGACCAGCCAGCTCTTTCTCTCGTCCACTCTCAAGAAGGAAACGCCCGACTACCTACCATACAGCTCACGCTTCTTTTCCACGAGTGGTTCTCCAGAAGGTCAAGAAAAGAGGCCGAATGAGTTGAAAGTTTATCTGACCCCTTGGTAGCTACATTCAAAGGCTGAACCATCCTATGAATGGATTATGGAGATTTAACTTTGAATAGCCAATAATATAAAAATATGTCGTATGATAAAATATAACTCTTGGTTTTAGGATGCCATATTTGTAAAATCCTATTGCTCTATTTGCTTTGTATCAATTACTGTTAAACAGGCTACAGTATATAAAATAACATGCATTTTATAAACTTAATAAATGCAACTGTGGTCATCAATTATACATAATGTGTGGGAAACACACTATAAACTAACTACTTAAATGAGTAAATGTTGTGGTTATAAGCATATTATTTCTCTCTTACAAATGGTTCAGGTCATGTGATATAAAAAAGAAAGCCAAAATAACAGACTCCCAGGATGCTGGGCAGGACCACTTCCCACCCACTGGAATAATGAGGACTTGTGAGAACCCTCCAATTACATCTTCAAATTATATGAAAATCAGAACAGAGACTTTCAAACTTTGTAAACTACTATTTACCCTCCACCAACCAGCCCCCCACCACAGACACACACAAAGCACACACACCTACTACCTTCCTTTTACAACCTAGCCCAGTGGGCTACCTTCAAAACACAAAAAGGTAGAGAGAAGAGGGTGGAGCAACCCAGGGCTTTGGAGTTGTGGGACAGGCGAGCTGCAGAGGACAGAACAGCTGCCGTGTCTGACCCAGAACACGGAGAGCGTCCTCACGGGCAAAGGGGCCCATGCCCCCTGATGCAGCAGACACTGGGGCCCTAGGAGAACCTCATTTCCCCTCCGGATGCTCTCAGATTCTGCTCATAACACATGAAGGGGGTTCTATTATTTGATCTTCTCCATCCTGTTGACCACAAGGATTTTAGACTTTCACATTTTGATAACTGCCACTGTAGTTCAAGTGAGAAATGGGTATATGATGAGATGTGGGGGCAGAATCTAAAGCATTTCTTACATGGTGGATTCACCTTCAGTACAACCCCGAGTCCATCAAAGGAGGGTTGCTCTGGTGAATTCCAGAAGTTCAGCACCTGCCCCCCCAAACTCACCGAAGGTTTCTGCATGCTAGCGACTGCTTTGCGGGACACCAAACCATCCTCAGACACAGGCTAAGCAAGATCACCTTTCCAATTCATGAATAATACATACTTAAGTCAAGGTAGCTGAGGTTTGAAGAAAATCCGTGTGATGCGTGGTTAAGTGTTGAGCGAAATCTGGATTCAAATCTCGTTGCAACACTTATACCCAAGTAAACCTGGGGGGAAATATTTACAACCTTTGAGGTTCAATGTCCTCATTTGCAAACATTGAATAGTACCCCACTTTGCTGAGTTATTTCTATAATGAAATGAGATACTCCATATAAAACATTCAACCAAGTTTTAACAACGACATCCAGATTGTTTCTAAATATGTTTTTGTCAAAAGTGACTTTCTCCTTTTTCTCTTCAGCGAGAGCAGAGCTGTTGCCCTGGTCTGAGATGACTCATGAGCCTGCTGACTGTCAGATCCCCAGGGTAGGAGCAGGAAGCTGAAGGTCGGCCCTAATCTCTCCACCACAAGGACCACTGCGCCTTGCAGCAAAAGATTTTATTTATTTATTTTTAGAGAGAGGAGAAGGGAGGGAGAAAGAACAATGTATGGTTGCCTCTCACATGGCCCTCACTGGGGACCCGGCCCGCAACCCAGGCATGTGCCCTGACTGGGAATCGAACCGGGACCTTCTGGTTCCCAGCCCGCACCCAATCCACTGAGCTACACCAGCCGGGCTGCTGAGGGGGGACTCTTACCTAGAGACAGGATATCTGTGGTCAGGAGTTGCTTACAGAAAATAAACCCAGGGTAACTGGATCCACGGGGAACGACTCCCTGGGACAAACGGAACAAGCGAGAGTCCTAGATGTTTCTGTCAGAACAGCCCTCCTGCCCTCTGTCACCTACCCCTGTGCCTTTTTGCAAACACGCAACATACCATGGCCGACCAAAGGTTAGGCCAGACGAAGCCCCACAAGGGTGGTAGCTGACTGGATTTTAGTTTACATTGGACACTAGATTATGGACCGTCCAGTCCAGTTTGCTATTTTTAAGATTTATAAGTATGTTAAAGTTAGTACTTTGTGAAGATGTTGAAAATATATATTCCTATATAAAAATGTCCAGCAATACTACTTTGTTTTTTAGACAATTTTCAACAGCTACAACCCAACGATCTAATTTATGCAAAAGATGATTTTGGAAATAATATTTCATGGATAGAAACATCCATGGATCTCCATGCGTGAACTGTGACTGTTTCCTAAGATACATGAAACTCAACATCTGTGAAACTATAGAAAACTTATTTCAACATTTCTTTGTCTCCGTTTCACAACTGAAACAAAGAGACCGAAAGCTCTAACTTCACAAGGCTGCCTCCTGATGACAGGCTGTTACGACTCGGCGTGTCACGGGCGCTGGCCATTTCAGGAGGAAAGGTAACGTGAGCTGCAGGTTATTGTGCCAAGCATACTGACTGCTTTACGCAGAGTTTTCTCACACAGATTATTTCATGTAAATCTCCCATAGGCCGTGGAGTGGGTATCAGTGTATTCATTGTGCAGGTGAGTAAATGAGGCTCAGTGGACATAGCTAGCTAATCCCATACCCTAAACTAAAGAAAAGGAGGAGAAAGCTAAAATAATCCTGAGCAAGGTCAGATCCAAGCTGGGGGCTTGAAATGGTCAGAAATGGTGAAGGGCCTGAGATTTTATTCTACTTATTAGCCCCGGTTGTTTGGCTGCTGGCAAGATGCCAGATGCCCGGGTCAGAGATGAAGGGTCATCACTCGAATGGCACCTGCCTGGATTCCCACTGAGCAACACGGTGAGGCCCGAGTCACACCTGCGCGTGTGGTGGGGTGGACTCAGAGCCGAGGGTCAGTGAACCGCCTGGGATGGGCGAGGAGGGAGCCACTCCTGTCCTCGGCCACAGCCTTTACCTTTGCTCACCTGACAGTGACCACATCCACCTTCCACTCCTCGGGGACACACCATCTCCACCTCCCGAGGCTGCTGACCTTACGAACTCGGAAAAGATAGCACAGAACCAGCAGGCTGCATCTCTCGGGGTATGGAGAGACAGGAGAGACCCGGGGAGCACGGTTTCCCAGCGACGTGCCCCGATTCACAGTCCCCTCCTGTTTGCTGGCAGTAATTAAACGTGATGATAAGCAAATGCGGGCAGCAGCACGGAGCTGGCGGGGGTCTGCAGCCCTGCGGGCCCGTGGGAACCACTGATAAACAGGCCAGCCATCCCTGAGCTGGGATTTACCAAGTGCTTACACTGTGAGGAACAATTTCATAATGAGCTGGAGAATAATCTGAGGACTCCATTCTCGAAATAATGATCTTGGAAATTGAGGATAAGATACAGATGATACAAGCTAAATTAAAATACCAGCTCTTAGAAGCCATGACATTAGCATTTTATTCATGCCCCCAAAGGCTACTTTTTTTTTTAAACCCAAGACCTAAGAGTAGTTTTTAAGGAGAGAATTTTCCAGCTAAAACCAGCTGTGATTTCCCTCTATGAGCTCGACTGTCCCCAAAGCTTCGCACAGAGAGACTGCCTCAACTTGCTGTGTTATTTCTGTCCAAAGAGACTCTCGTCGAGTTTGAGCGAAACGATCTTGGCTTACCGTAATTAATCTCCACGTACGAGCTGCTCCTTTCGCCTTCCATGAGCAAGAGACAAAAGCAGCTCTAGGGAACATTCTAAATGCGCGGCTGAAATGCAACACCCGTTAGCAGATCTGTGGCCTGCTTGTAACTCTGTCAGAGCTCCAGCGCCACCCTGATTCCTGGAGTCAAACGACAAGATTAGTAAGTGACTCCTTTCAGCTGGTGGCACGCTAAATGGCTACGATTAAAAGAAAAAGAAAGAAAAAAAATCCCTAGTCCAGCTGACAGTTTTACAGAGACTGCAAAACTGTCAGTTTTGCCCATTGGCCCGCTGTGGCTCTTCTGTTCACTGAAAAGCCTTATAAATGTATTTGTGCAATAATTCCAGAAAACACGTAACTTTAACATTCTGTGCATGTTCTCTGATGTTCTCTATTGTGAACAGAACCTTAGAGCAAAACAGTCTTTTGCCCCAAGGTGGCGGAGCTCCAGGGGAGGAGTCCCGGAGAGCGTGACAATGGAGTCTCACATTTCTGAGCCTCGGGGTCTCCATCCACTTTCACGGGGCCCAGAGTTTCGGTGAAGGTCCACTTCATTGAATTGTGACATTTGGTGTCTGAAGGTGTCACTGAAAGGCGCCTTCTCTCTGCACCCTTGGTCACTAGATGGCCCATGAAACAATGAGGCATGTAAATTCTGAAAAGTGGTCCATTCTGAGAGAAAGGCAAGAGAAAGCATATATATGGCAGATGCCTTTTATTATCCTTGGGGATAAACTGGCAGGAATGTGCCCTCAAGGACCTCAGCACTCGGAGGCTGTGCCAGAGGCGAAGGACAGGGTCCTTCGGGGAAATGAAGACATGTGCCCTCCGCGCTGCCACCTGTCGGGAGGGGCGAGCACCAGGTCAGCACACAAGGGTTCGGAGGCCCAACCAGCAATGCCCAGAGCTGCCAACTGAAGGAGTTGAGACACTGACTGAGCTGGAAGCATCATGGACAAAGGAGACTATTTGATGGGACTTCCAACTGGATGAAAACCTCATGGCAGAAGTGCGGAGACTGCAGGGAGCTCCAGGACCAGCACATGCATCTCGCCAAGGCCTCCTCTCTGTCCACACGTGGCCTCCTCACTCCGTGGCTCCCGCTGCACGGCCTCACCCCGCAGCTTGGCTGTGCAGAGCGGCAGTAGCCGCTGGCCAGCGCCATCTCTGTGCCAGGCCCTCTGCTAAGTGCCTCATGTGGGTCATCTCGCTCATGCCGCACAACCACCCCACGAGGCGCTCAGGACTGCCACCGGACGGTCAGCCCTCCCCCCACAGGTGAAGAACTGAGTTGCAGGGATAGGCAGGAAATGTCCCCAAATCACACAACTCTTAGTGGTGTAGCTGGAACTCACGCCTGGCCCGTGGGGCTGCGAAGTCCTGGGGTAAGCACTGAAAACACCCCTGCTTAGGGAATGTTTTGAGGTAACAATGTAATCGCAGGTCAGTAGTTCATGAAACCAGTTACTGCAGAGCATATGTCTCCACGTGCACGGACTGACCCACTACAGATCAGCTGTGAACACACCATGCACATGTCTACCCTACCTGCACGCGAGTTTACTTCACCCACATCTTTCCAAATACGAAGACAAAGTGTTTTGTTTTGTTTTTTAAGTGCAACAGATGGAATTCATGTGTGCCCACAAATTCAGGCTTTGGAAGGACTTCATAAGGACGCAGAAGCTTTAAAAAAAATTCCTCTTCCAGTATGCAAATATCAAGTATTTTTCTTGACAAACTTTTCAATACACCAAGGGCGTCTTGCTGTTCCCAAGACACACACATTTGTACACACGAGTATCCTGCACCTGGCGCACTGGAGTAATGTCAACTGTGTTTACTTCAGTAATTACCTTCAAATACACACATGTAGTGATTTTATCCGAATGTCAGCTCCCACACGGCACTTTCCTTGGCTACCTAAGGCCTTGAGGAAATAAATTAATGGATCAAAACCTGGGAAAACTCTCCTCCAGCCCTTGAAACAGTAAGGAGACCTAGAATTTTAAAGATTTCCCCAGAGGTATCGCATTCTTCTTCTCAAATAACACTCACAGTAAAAGGCAGTTAAACCATGCAAGGGAACAGTCGTTAGAAATGACAACATGTTACACACCTCGTAAACCAGTAGGAAGTTATTGCTAAGGTGGAAATTGAGTGATTTTTATGTGGACCGGAGACACAGGCTTTTTTCTCCATCTGTATCTTTCCAAAACTCAGATGCCAGGCTCTCTCCTAGGGATTCCAATCGCTCTTCAAGGAACGACTGCATGGACATTGGGGTCATCAGCTATTGTACTTGGAGTCGAGGGTGACGCGGAAACCTGGCTGAACAGTCCTTATGAACCACCATCGTGACTAAATGGGTGATGAATATCAGGAGGTTCTTACTCGGTCAGTTTCCTTTTAAGAGTTTGAATGATGTGGGTTCCTTGACTTTGCTACAAACAGAAACATAGATAGCACAGAACTCGTGTTGATACCCCGGAGAGACCCCCCAAACCTTGCATGGTTGAACCTAGGCACTCAGGATCGGGGGTCACGGTGACCTCACCCGCCCGGACTGCCCCCTCATCAGTGTGGGCACTCTTGCCAGTCCCAGGAGTGACGGGCCCTGACCTCTGCTGCCACCTGACCTCCTGTGCCTGAGATAACTGTTCCCTGTGGACCGGAGATCTACGGTTTCAAAGTAATTTTGAATCTCGGTGTTCTTATTAGTTTAACATTCACCAGCATTTATTTATTTTTTGGATTATTGCAAGTTGCACTTGCACTAGCATCTGTCCTGTCTCGAAGTGCTGGGTAGATGGGGTGCATGAGACAGGAGTCAGGCAAACAAAGCCCCGCTGGACCCCAGAGCGTCTCTGACCAGCCACGAGAAGTCACTGGTAGTGTGGGTAACTACTCTTCTCAGGGTGCCAGACTCCACTTCTTCCACAGCCTAAGGTCCAAAATGAGTCCAAGCCCCAGCCCCCAACTGCAAGTGGGCCGGGGACATGTGAGAGACGCAGTAGTGCCCCCCCATCAGCTAGTGACGCCTCTACGAAGCCAGCGGAGGGGTTCCACGGGGGTCCATGGCCCGCAGTGGGCGGCTGGCAGCGAGCTGACTGCGCTGAGACCCATCGGCACCATGACTCACCTCCAGCTGCCTGTGTGCCACAGCTCCCAACACAGAAGCAGACACATTGTTTGGGGAAAACGTCTCACACATGCGTGGCTGTGCAGCAGTCTGTGATGAGACCGCTAAGTTATGAAGACCCAGTCATGCCTTGAGCCACGGCCGGCAATCCCAGCACTCCCCTAGCCTCTGGCAGCGGGGGCAGGGCCGGGCCGCGTCGCTCGAAGTCTCTCGATGTCATTACCCAGCGACTCCACGTGTATGCTCTCCTGTGACTAATTTGTGTGCCAGCACACTGGTGTTCACGGATCTAATTACTTTATTGCCAATCTCTGCTTTAATTCACTCCAGATCCTATTCATTATTCATGCATTACTTTGTTTATTTGTTTGAGCTACATTAATGGCAGGAAAAGTCCTTTAAAGATAATATTTTTAATCCTATGAAAATGGAAATTTATGTTTAATGAATTCCTACTATATATAACTTGGTTCTAAATAGTTAAGACCAGTGCAAACAGTTTCAAAGAGTTGTAAGGTTGATAAATTTCAGTATTTTAAAACCACCTTTTTTTTTTTTTTACTACAAACAGAACTGAACAGTTATATGAAGCAATATATCCACAGGTTTTCCCGTATAGTTATTTAGATTAGATGTTGAGACTGTAGGTATCAAGTAATTCTTTGATTTACTGCTAAACATGAAATGCCAATGTGCAATTCTAAAGTAGATTAGACCATTATTAATTGAAGCACTTAACTAATTTTAATGTAAAATTACCCGTGGCTATTGGACAATACATTTTAAATAACCTCATGACATACTTTATAAAAAATTCATGGGTTGATTAGTTTCCATACAAAACAGGTTTGTGGTGAGGAAATGAAAAGAAATTTTTCTTCAATGCAAAAGCATTAGAACACGTTAAAAAAAAAAGAGACTCTTTTTCCAAAGTACCAATGTACTGATGTAAATGGCCAGTGTGGTCTATTCAGTCTACTTAGAGCTAGGATATAATTTTGTTTTTCAGTATTTCTTGAATATGTGTTTTCCTTCCAGAGTGTTAACACAATAAGACCCCTAAGAAGATAAGCGCACCTACGGGTGAGGCAGCATTTGCTGTGGAGCGACGCCGTGCGACACGGTGCGTGCGTGTCCACAAGCCAGGCGAGGGCAAGGGCGGGGGAAGGGGCAGCTGCAGAGAAGCAATGGCCCCCTCCTTTCCGGGGGAACACGTGTCCCGCACACCCGTCACACTCACGTCACTTGCTTTTCCCAGCAGGACCCAGGCCCCAATTTGTTCTCTGCTCTCCCCTGCATCTCTCCCCACCCCTCTCTGTAACTGTCTTTCCTTACACCCCATTATTTCTTGGGGCCTCACGCCGAGGACGGCGACCCTCCCCAGGCACGCCGGGCCTCAGCCCGCACTGCAGAGCTGCTCTGAGGGAACCGAGGAACCAGGGACTTCGGCGCAGAACAACACGATTCCAACTGGTGAGACTGAAAATGCTGCAGCCGTCACGGTGGAAAATAGCGGGGAGCCTCCTCGAAAAGGCAGAGGAGTGTTACCATGTGACCCCATGACTCCCCTCTGGGGGTTTACCTGGCGGGAGTGAAATCACGGACTCATGACCACCTCGCACCCCATTATTTACAGTAGCCAAGACCCGGAGGCGGCCCAGGTGGCCGCGGATAGACGAACGGATAACGAGGAGGCAGCACATGTGCACGACGGAGTGTGACTGAGCCGTGAAAGAGGACGTCTTGCCGTTGGCAACAGCATGGATGGACCCAGCGGGTGCTGGGCTCAGTGGACAAGTGAGAGAGAGAGAGGAGGACAAAGACCATATGATTTCACTCATCTGTGGAATCTAAAAAATAAAACCAATAAAGAAATGAAACAAAATGGAAACAGGCTCATGTATACACAGAACAAACTCAGAGTCTGCCAGAGCAGGGGCGAAGCAAACCTGGTTCTGGGCGCTGAGAAGCACCAACTCCTGGCTTTACAACTGCTGGCTGTAAAATAAATGGGTCGTGGGGGTGTAATGTACGGCACCAGGGACACAGTCCATGATACCGAAATAATTTTGTGTGGTAAGAGACGGTTACTGTAACTTTATGGTGATGATTACTTCTGTAGGACACAGACACAGAATCGCTGTGCTGCCCACCACAAACTCAGGTAACATTGTAGGTCACCTGCTCTTTCATAGAAGCAAGCAGACAACAGGGCTGCCCCAACGCAATGTTGACAATGGACTGAGCCGATGAGACCACGTCGGAACGGCAGCGCTGCCGGGGGAGTGCCAGGCCATGACCCCACGAACAGGGACACAGAAAAAAAATGACAGGACCGGTGTAACTGGCATATAAAGTATTTTTGAGAATAATTTTGTTTATCTCTAACTTTCAGCTTTAACTGACATTAGTATATAATCCCACATACATGCTATTCCTTTACACCTTGTATTATTTTTCAAATATATTGTAACCAATGTAATCATTAAATTCAATTAGAGAAATGTTAGAATTAGTATTTACTCTAATTGCTCTAATCAAGCATTTTAAAATAGAAAATAGACACTTTCTACCAACTATAATGAAAATATTTTAAAAACCATTTTCGTTGACCTTGGCCAGGGGTCTCTTTCATCAGGAGCCAAAATAAGGTAAAACTCAGCGGTGTAAGTGGTTCCGCGTCACTGCGCCGGGTCTCCAGGATCATTTACCTGAAACATGGGCCTGAGCGACCTTGCAGAGCCCACGTGTCAGTCCAGCAGTGCACCTGCAGGCAGACTATTGGGGAATTGTCCTGTTAACTTGCTCAACGGAGACTTGGGGGGCAATAACTCAGGCTCAAAGGGAGCTTTGTTCAAAGCCTGTTGATTTGATTTTGAATTTAAAGTTTCTTTATCATTTGTTAATGGTGTGTTACAATGTTTCCTCATTGCTGGTTGGAGAGGGAAATGTATCCTCATTGGACTAAAATAAAATGAAAACCAAATGCGTCACTGTTGGCTAAAACCACTTTATACCACCCCTCTCCACCCTGCAGACAGTGGGTGAGGGGAAACAGACCCCTCCATCAAATGCAATCTGAGGCTGACTCTTGATGGGCAGAAAGCAAAAAAAAGACCGATTTTCTTTTAATGGTATGCACTTATCATACAAAGCTGGTTAGTAACTGTATGCAGCAAAACCCAGCAATTAGTACCTGACATGGGAAATGATGTGCCTATTTTGCCAAACAACCTCAGAAAACATCTCAGTCCTTGAAGAAGTAGGGGCATGTTCCAAGAACATTCAACAAGGTAGCAGAAATCCAGACTGTGCTCTTCAAAGGTCATTTATGTTTTGAGGAAACAACAACAACAACAAAAAAAAACCCTTCTCTGATAAACAAAACAGACAATGTTCCAAATGCAGACTCGGTCTAGAGCTCTTGTACTTCTCCCCAGCGACCGTCTGGAACTGGGTGTGAGGCAAAAAAATATTACATTAGAAAATGTTCGCATCTGCCAGTGGCTCAAAGTAACGAAAAGGCTAAATCCGGTCACCTGGCAGCGCTTGCTTTTACTGGAGAATTCTGGTTTGGAAAGTTGGAACTCGAGGCAGTCTACCTCCGACGCAGTGATCCCAGGTTGCATGGGGCAACAATAAACACGCCACGTCCCTGCCTTCCTGTGGACGACCTCCCCTGGAGGCCGCCGAAGCTGCTTCACACGAGCGATGCCACTGCTGCCACCTGCGCAGGACCCACTGTTTCCGGGAACCACCCCAAGTGGATTTCCTCTGGGACACGGGGAAGAGCAGAGTACACTTGAGCCACGATGACTCTGCACACCCTACAATGCACGGCCATTTAATTATTGTAAAACAGGTCTGGAAAAAAAAGAAAAATGCAATCGAGTTTCATGAGGTACAATTTCTTACAAACCAGAAACTCGATGCATAAAACCATCTCCATATAAAATATATATGTGTATATATGAACCCCCATACGTGAACCCAGTCTCCATTTCAGCCCTCGCTTCCCGAGAGAAGGAAGCTGACTTGAGCCGCCCAGATAAACCCGGCCACCGTGTCGCCCGAGGCTTCGGCTCACAGCGTGGAAAGACTGGACAGGAGTGCACTGCCTGCCAGCCCTGCTTCCGTGTCCCCCAAATCAAGGTGATGATGTGAAGTGCTGGTCAGGAGAGAGAAAGGAAGTACTGCACGGGAAGTACTGGGCACACCGCCTGACACAGAGCGAGCACTCAATGAACATAATTACTGCTACAGTGATCGACACACAATTCTATGAGATGATAATCTATCACTGTGCACCAAGGAGGATAATCAGCTTTGTAGCCAAATGTGCATATTAATAGTTACGGTTTTTTATCTATTGGCCACGAGTTTTAAGTCCCATCTGAAGCTTCATTCCTGAGACAGAAGCAGGGCTAACTGCAATGTCTGATAGTACTGCTATGAACACACTCAGGTATGTGAAAATGCCTGGCCAGGGCCTGGGTTCATCATTTTGAACACAGGTTTTCCTCACCTCTCCCTTCCCAGAAGAACTGACTCTTCAGGAGCTATGTGGTACATTTATGAAGTTGTGACATGGATAATCCTTGGTAAGTCACTGCTTGATTACACTTATTGGGAGATTATTGGCCTGAAAGCATTAATTCCACTTGCCAAAGTATCTAACTTACCACGTTTACACGGTTAGAAAACACAGCTCATTGCTGAAAAGAATGAAGATGGAGAAACAAGGTGAATAATCTCCTTTTTAGCAAAAAGTCAGGCATCCACCTTGAGAAGAACAGGATGAGGGAAGGATCAGAAAAAGCACCCCAGCTTCCCCCAATCACCCCACTTCTCCTGGCGAGCACGAAGACAGGCTCCTTGCAGTGGCTTTTGACACACAGCTGTTTAAAGTTAAGTTTCTCTGCAAAAATCATTTAGAGGGTAATTTACAAGTGTTTTCCCAGTGTTAACTACTTTCATTTTGATAGTTTCAGGGCCCACGTGTGCCTATTCCAGGAAACAACAGGGTGAACATTCAGAATCTTTGGCAAGTGGGGATAAATCTAGTCACGTCGACGGCCTTTCCACCAGCCACGTCCTCTAAAGTGTGAATTCCAGTGGCAGAGGCATTTCCAGTTTTCCACTGCAATGCGTTCAAGCCTGGGTGAGCTGCTCGATGCTGGCACTACTGCAAACCAGGCTGAGGGCAGGTGGCCTTTGCAGGTGTGGTCCACCTGAGCACAGGTCAGAGGAGAAGGGCCACGCACAGAGTCGCCCAGCCCTGTGGCCCCCAAATCTCAGAGGCTGCTTGCAGGTCAGGTTCATGGGACACGGGCCTGCACCAGCGCTCACAGCTCTGAAACTGGGGCATTCAAGCTCCTCTCATGCAGACATTCAGAAGTGAAACACAGAGCTGTTCCCCAAAGACTCACAAATAGTTGCAGCACAATTTAAGACTAACAGCAGATGACAGCACCAAAATCACTAACCAAGCCCAAGAAAGACAATGAAATAATCTGCCTGCCATACAGCACCATCTCCAATCTTTACAACAAACCCCAAAGGCAAGCATTAGCATGACCACCTCCTCAGATCTGACACTTCGTTGAAAAGTATTTTGCATTTTCTGAAATCGAGATGCAACGATTAAGTACAACTGTTAAGTACATTTAATACCTGTGTCCATTATTCTACTGTTCATTAGTCAGCGGTGCTTCTAGAAATCACTCAAGTCCAAGAGTCAAGGAAATGCAGAGTATTTCTCTTTCACGGCTAGGAAGCCTGAGGTTCACAGGAGTCCGAAGACTCATCCAAGCCCATGCACTACAGCGTGTGGCAAAAACAGGGCCAGAGACCTTCCTGTGCCGCTTCGATATGCACATGTTGACGACGTCGCTCTCTTGCGCATGCTCCGAGGGGGTGGCGCTACCCTTCAGAGGAGCACCTGTTGCCTATCCCGCTGTGCTGTGCTGCGCATGCTCGTCGTCACTCTGCGTCATCGCTCGCCGCGCGGGCTCCAAACATGGCTTCTCTGTTGACAGGACAGACGCCTCCTTAGTTCAGTCCTGAATTCCACACTCTGCCCCTTGAGTCCTCCAGTGCTCAGAGCTATAAGCTTCAGGGGGAAGCACTCGAAAGTAAGTTTCTTATCGTCACAACTTCTAGCCAATTTGTATATCACTTGTTTTTTTGTAATGGGTTGCAAAACCCATATGCACATCTGGGGCTGCAGTAAGATCCCTGATAACTGCAATGGGCAGAGGGCAAGAGTGAGCATCCATAAACTGTTAAATGTTTACAGATCTTCTGTGCACAGAACGTTACTAGAGTTCCTGATGACAAAGGGTTCGTTCCAATAGAAAAAAATGTAGTAACACTGAATTACGCAAAAGGCACCCCACGGTGTTCTTGTGGTACAGTTAATATGTTATCTCTTAAATTCTGTAAAATTATTTTTCCTTTCTGTCTGGAGTGCTGTGCCTTGGTAGGTACACCGTGGTGCCCTGTGTATTTACAAGAGCATCAACAAACAACTCCAGGTTACATCGTTTTTAATCAAACAAGTTTTATATTAATGTAGTTACATTCAGCATTTTTAATCCACAGTAACAATATTGTTTTCTCTATTTTCCTATTTCCCTGCATTTGGTGGTACAGAGCCACTTAATGAAGTAACAGATAAACACAATTCCAATTGAAAACACTAAAACATTCAATATTGCTTCCTTCATTCCCTGCCACATGTTGCTTGGAAGGTGGGAGGCTGACTGTGCAGCTATTGCAAAAGGATTAAACTCACCCCGTGAGTCTGAGCACATTTCGACGGGTGGGGCTTTCAATGAGTCCCCGTGGTGAACTTTTCATGGACTGCCAGGGTGGTTCCTGCCACAGACAATCCCCGGCTGACGGCAAGGGCTGCCTTTTCTCGTGATTTTTCATGCACTTCGAGGGATTCTGTATGTATAGTTACAGCACTTCTCTTTCTTTCTAGCGTGTGCCTGATGTGGTGGAGAGTGTTAGTGATATGTGAGGAGTCTATCCACGTAATACTATCTTTGTGGACTTCCACTGTTGGTCACAGCTATCTATAGTGTAATTCGAGTTTTTCGTATGATAAGATGGGTGCGCTGGAGATGCTGATGTTGGTAACCTTCTGCAGAAAGCAGCAACCCAGGATTGGTATGTTGGCCTTTGACAAGTCTGTGTGGTTCAGGTAAGCCAGTGTCTGGCTATCTAAGCAAATGATCCATTCACCTTCTCCAGTGCTATGCGCAGTGTTATGTCTATGAGTTTCTACAAGGTCCAGCTCAAAAAACGAGAGTTTAATTGGTGTGAATGTGTAACAGACATTTTCTGATGCGTGTGGTAGACCTACTTTGCTAATGTAACACCCATTTAGGTATAATGTGGTTCTGTGGGTTATGCAGTTTGTCTCCAATAGTTGTGTGTTGGGTTCCCCAGGTAAGTTATCGCCGGGCCTGTGTCTTGTGTACCTAGCAAGGGCAGTATGCAGTGTCCCTCCAGGGTCCATCCTGCTTGTTCTGATCTGTCCGGGATGACCTAGGTTTGACCGGTAGAGTATAAATCTGGTGATTTACTGAAGGTTATTAGATCCTCTCTAATTCTTCCTCTATCAGCGTCTCTGTAATTCCTGAGCCTGTCTAGTATATTATGTCTTGTCCTAATTCCTCATAGTATCTTCTCATTATCTGCATTCTTACTTGTCTACTATGTTCTTTCTCTCATCTTATCTCTTTCTCTTAGGTGCTGTTCCATCCTCCTATTTCTTTCTCTTAGGTGTTATAGGTACACATTTATTCATTCTCCGGCTTGCCTGACCTCCCTCTCGTGTTCTGAGAAGCCTATGAATTCTGAGGTTGAAGGTCTACCCTTCCTGTTTTTATATCTTTTTCCCATTTCTCTCTTCTGTTTGTGCCATGAGTTCAAATCCTCAAATAGTTCTAAAATATCTCTGCAGCATAATGACTGTAGGTTTTGCCTACGGTCAGCATGAACTTGGCCTTGGACATGACTCCAAAATTATATTCAGTCCATACGATCTGTGTGTTGCCCTTATAATACCCCTTTAAATATCCAGGCATTGAACAATTTAGAATACGCTTAATTAAACATGGCATGGAGTGAAGGTTGTCTGTTTCTGCATAAATGTCTCCTATGTAAATGCTCTTGGCTGGGGCTAATTCCAACTTAAATGATCATAAACACGTTTGTAACCACAATGTCTGAATGATCTATTTTTAGTACTAAATTAAGCCATGTTTTCTCCGTCATATGATGGGGGAGCCTCCCCTGTAGAAACCTCAAGGACATAAATGGGTCTGGTCTTTTTCCGTCACCAGGTTTTGTTGACAGGACATATCCTGTAGTTGTACCTACCCGGCCCACCATGGCTGCCGCCAGTGCTGTTACGAATTTTCTCGGGACTAGTGTGTCTAGAGTTGCTAAGAGCAAGCAAGTCACAGCTATGGGAACAAGTGTGCTGACAACAGTGCACGCTACCCAAGGAAATTCCCCACCGGCCCGAGATGTGCGGTGTCCCGTGAAGCTGGAGCTGTCCTCACCCCCCAGTGGTCCCGTCAGTGTTTCCTTCTCCACCGGCAATTACTTCCTGTGGCAATAATTCCCCTGTGATCTCTTACAGTGACCTGGGGCAGGCATCTGTCCTTCCTTCCTCCCTGTCCCACGTTAATTTGAGGAGGGTGTTCTACCAGGACTTTGTGTACGTCTGCCTGCTCTTTCTCTCTGGTTCAAATTAAATGCTGCCCAGTCTAAGGCTTCCTGAAGCATGGTCCTTTGATCTATTGCTTTTAATTCTCTCTGTCTCAATCCATTGAATCTCTCTACATTTCCTGCTACTGTGGGGTTGTAAGCCAGAGGAAAATCCCACTGTACGTCTAGTTTTTGTACTGATCTTTGGACCTCACTGGAGTGAAGTGTGTTCCTGGATCACGTTCAATGATTGCAGGTGCCCTGTAATGGCGGCACCATCTAGCCAAGGTTCGGGCTGGTGCCTTGGTACCTGCATTAGCTCAGGCTTGCCTAGACCTGCGCCTGCACGCACGTACACCACCTGTGGGGCGGGCACGTTCCTTCTGATGTCCCGCTGCCTCAGGGCCCATGAAATCAATCTGCCATATGGAGACATCAGGTCTGTATGTATCTGACAGTGATGTCCTTCTCTATCGCTCACTAAATTGTGTGCACCCCTCACAAGTCTGCACAGCTCTTCTCACTTTCTGCCAGGGAACCTTCGCGCTTCCTTTCCCAAGCCAGCCATATCATGCATGCCTGTGTTCCTGAGCATCCTAGTGCCTTGTGCAGCCCGGCATTCCTCCCAGTGGCACCTCTCCACACGTCCTCTCTTTGTTCTCAAGAGTATTTGCCCACCTTTTTAGTTAGAATAATTGGTGGCACCTTGGCTAGATAAACTTCATAGTCCTTAAATTTAGAACGACATTTTCTCTGACTTTGGGGAAGTTCCCCTTTAGTATTTGTCCCTTGTTAGTTTATCTGCTATATTATTCAAGACTGTCTCTCTTGAGTCATCTTTTTGATGAAGAGAATCATTATATTCCATATATTAATTTTCTTACTGAATTCCTATAATTCTTTCCAGTAGTCCCTGGACCAGACATTCTTTCCATTAATTTTGAAATCTGGCCCATTTTCGAGGCCAAACAGTGATGCCATTTGCTATTGCCTGTGAATCTTTAACAATATAACTTGTTTCTTGCCTTCTTTCAAGAGTGTCTCACTGTCAACACTACTGCTGTGAGCTCAGCAGGCTGTGCTGATGCAGACCCAGCAGTTAGTCTCAGAGTTCCGTGGTCTTGGGCCTGAAAGCTATGGCTGTCCATCTGGCATGTCCACTTTCAGTGGTCGAGGAGCCGTCTGTAAACCAGGAATCAGACAGAGAGTCAGACCAGGAGGGGCCCCATTTCCCTGCAGGGGCATGGATTGGCCCCTCCCTCGGAGTCACCCCGGCAAGCCCATCTCTGCTGGGAGGGTCTCCTCTGTGAGGGGACCTGGTTGTCCTGGAGCAGTCACACCCCTACTCTGGGTGCACCACTTCCGTGCCAGGACCTTCTGGTTCAGCGTCACTCCCGCCACTTCTTCAGGACTGAGTCTCGCCCAGGCCAGCTCGGGATCTGAGATCTGATGGCAGTCAGAATGTCACCAGTGAGAGGCTCGGCTGCGTTTAGTGCTTCAAAGAGAAGCCATGCCGGATTTTCTAAGCTGGAGTATTTGCTTGAGGCTCATGGGAAACGTTTGGTCCAGAAACCAGCTGGCTTATATGATTTATCTTGGCTACTCTTGGTCCATAAGGCCCAAGTGCCATCATCGCTAGACTATGTGAGGTCCAATCTGACTTGGTTGCCTTTTCTAGGGTAACTTCATTGTTGGAATGCCAATATATATTCCTTTAGTAATGGGGTTCACCCCATTCAAAGTCAGAGGCTTTCCTGTGACACCAAACATCAGTGTGAGTCCATGTCCCCTGTAAGGACTATGCCACATCCAAGAGCCACAGTGTCCAATTAAAGGCTGTGCCTCAGGCTGGTTAGCGGATTTCCCTGAATACCTGCTGCTGAGTATGGAACTTCTCTTTCTCCAGATGATCACTGTATTCCCCTAAATTCTGCTGATGTGTTAGGGCCATGAGGATTTTCCCTTGTCAATAGTCCACCCTTTGGTGCTAAGTTCTTCAATTCCTCTTTTGCTTTTTGGGGGGTTCTGGATCATCGTGCATCATCATGATATCATCTACATAGGACATGATTCATGACCCACATTTTGTGTATCTCTTTGGGAGGTAAGCAATGCGGGAGCCGTAACTGGACCCCCACGGCACCCTGGCGGCAGTCTTTGCGTTGGCACCGTGTGCCTTCCCGGCTGAGCGCAGTGCATTCCCTGGACTGTGGCGCAGCGGGAATCGTGGAGAGCACATCTGACGTGCCAATACTACAGAACATTTTGAGTTCCCCACTGTTAGTCTGTTAATAACTTCCTCAGCATCTGGCAAGACTCCAGCTATTTTTGGTGAGAATTTGTTAAGATTCTTGTAATCTGTAGTTAATCTGTATTGGCCCTTTGGTTTAAGAACTGGCCATACAAGATTTCTAGGATATCTTCCCTTGAAAGTTCTTGTATTTTTTCTCTTATTTCTTGGTGTCATCCCTTTAAGGGATACTGTTTAGTATGAATAGCTTTAGAGGGTTTGGGAAGCTCAGTTGGCTCCATTTTTACCTGTACCAGGTTTACTTTATATAATTTAAGGATTTTGTATGGAATAAAATCCCCTAAGAAGATCAGTAAGTTATCCATTCCTAATATATTTTCTATGGTATGTGCTGTATACCCTACCATTTCTAAGGGCTCTAAGTTAGAACTCGATAGTAAAACACTGTAATCTTTCTACCTAGTCCCCTTTACATTAATAGGCACGCCTTTTTCTATTGTAAAGGCTTGTTTTACTGAAGTTACTTGGGATCTGTGTCTATAAGGAATTCAACCACTCTTTCTTAATTATTTATAAGTATTTTAAGTTTGATGTAAGGTCTGTCGTCTATCGCCCCAGCTGAAAGCCCAGGGGGTTTCCCATTTTTGAGAAAGAACTTTGTGCAAATTTCCTAACTTGTCCTTGCATTTGTTTCACGCTGCTCTGTCTAGGCCTAAAGTTCTGACCTGTGTTGTCATTCCTGTCTGGTATCGGTCTGTCCTACCCTTTATTAGGGACCCAACGTCTCCTTGGTAGTTGCAAGTTTCTGTCTTGTTGTTGCCCATCTCTATTTTGGGGTGGCTGCCAATTTCTATTGTTATTTTCCCCTGATTATAATTTATTCTCAGAGTGTCATTTAACCTTTGAGGTATTGATTTGCTTGTTGTATTTTGGCACTAAATGTAAATTTGGGTTGGCCATTTAACTCTGACGATGAATTGGGTATGTTCGCTACATGCTCAGCCGCCCTGGCCCGGGGCGCAGCCTGCACGCATGGCACCTCTGCGGTGGGCGGGGCTCCTCTAAGGACCGCCCTTTCCATGCCAGGTGCTGCCGGTGCCTGTGAGGCTGTTTGTGCCATCCTATCGTCTACCAGGGACAAGACTGCTGGTGTCCTGGTGACGTCACTCTCCTGTTTCAGATCCGGTCCCTCCTGTGCTGTCCCTATGCTGGCACGTCCTCAGGATGGGGGGGGGGCAGTTGCCCTCCACGCCCTTGACACCTAGTCCCGCCGTGGGAGGATCTGCTTTGGGCCTCTCTGTGTGACCTCTGCTCATGCTGTGTCACTGCCTTCTGTTCTGAGAGTCCTGAAACTTGTCTCGTTTCTGTTTCTGTGAGGAGTGAGAGTGCCAGGTCCTTTACCCCAGACCATGGCAGCCGACGTGCGTATCACGTCCTGTTGCGGGAAGTCTGCCCTCGAGTCTGGTGACTCCTGTCTGGCATGCTCTCTTCCGCCCTCTGAGTGCTGAGGCCTTTGCTGCCGGTGACAGTAATCTGTCACCTGTTTTCTTAGCACCACTGGCCTAGTGGGACTCACATCTCTCCATGGGTCCTCATGGGCACTGGGTCCTCTGGACAGGAATTTCTAGGCTTGATGGCACCATCATCACTAAAAGGGGCTCTAATGTCACCCGTGGATTTGCTTCTCTGCATTATTCTGTGCACTGAATGCTCCCCTTTATGTCTGTCAGCATCTACCTGGGACGATGTCTTCAGAAGGAGAGCCGTAACTTCTCTTTCATCAGCTCTATTTATAGGCAGTTCCAAGTTTCTTGAAACAGTCAGGTCTATCCATAAATCCTCACTGGTTTGAATAAGCAGTTTCTTACCAACTTGTGCCTCGGTCTTGTACCTTGTTCTCATTCGAGGTTTTATGTTGACACTTGCAGGGAGCTGCCCAGCCTTGGTCCTGGTCTCCTCTGCTCGGTGGCACGGCATCAGCTCTCCCCCGTTTCTTCCCGGGCGTTCTGGTCTGTGATGCTGCGCCTGGCCTCTTAAACCACTCAGGTGTTACCTGACACAATCACCAGGTAGCTTTTTCTAGGCATTTTCTCTCCACAATTCTACTTTCCACTAACCAGAGGGGAAAAAAGAATATTTATAGCCACATCCACTGATTAAATCCAGAAAAAAACTCTTTAAAAAGTATGAAAATGTTCTGTAAGTTATCAGTAAGTTTTCTAAATTGGTAAATGCAGACCATTTAGTTTCTAAACACTCCCCATTCGTCCAGAATGATAGGGAACAGCACGCTCCTGTTTTAATAATCAACTTGACTGATAAACTCTGTACCTACTAAACGAGTTTTAAAACGTTATATAATAGCACTCTTTTTAAAAATATAGTTTCCAAACAGGATTAAACATACTGCTGACCTGTCCCGGTGATCTAGAAGAGAATTTTTTAATTTGGGGTTACTAAAAGAGAATTTTTTAATTTGGGGTTTCTGCTTTTTGAGAGCTGAAGAAGTGGAAGTTGACTGAAAATTTAATTTAGACTTTTCTCCTTCCACCTGGATCACACTGCAGTAGCTTCCTACTGGACTGATGCAGCTTCGATCTTTCTCCTCACCCAGACTAGCCCTCTTTAAATACCGGCATCCCCTCGCCTCCCGAGGCACTAGCGTCCAACAGCGCCCAGTCAATATGCTGCCAGATCCTACGCATTCTCCCTCTCCCAGGACCTTCCAAGACGGAGTCCCCTACTCCCCGACCTATTTCCCAGTCCCCCTCCAAGGACGGTTCAGTTTGTTGTCATAGCCTAGTTACCTACATTTTTCTAACATTACTCACTGTGACTTCTTGTAAATGAAATACATCCCGAACCAGCTCCCTCCTAACTACACTGTTAACTGTTAAAAACAAGGACACGTCACATGTTTATTCTCTCCATAGCACCAAATACATTAATGGACAGGAAAGAAAGGAGAGAAAAGTACCTTCCTTCACGGACTAGAAGCCACACACCGCTCTAGCCTTTGCTGGCCCATTAAATAACTGAAACGTACCAAGCGTTTAGCACAGTCCAGTGCTTAATAAGGGCTCAATAAACGTTCACTGTTAGTAGCTCATCATTTAACCCTCCCAGTAAGCGTGGGAGGGGATCACGCAGCCTGGGAAGAGTATGTGGCTGTGTGCACTGCCCACTAGAAAGCAGCCCCGCACCATTTATTGAACCAGGCGGCTTTTCCTCGCGAGGGACCAGAACACAAGTCAAATTGGTTTAAATAAAAAGCAATGTTATTACTGCAAATAATAGAGCGTCCCGAAGCACTGTCAGCACAGGACTCGTGAACCCAAAGGCTCCGAAATGTCATCAAGGGCCAGGCCCCTGTCATCTCCCTGCTTGGCCTGTGTCAGTGGGTTGACTGGCGCCTCGGGCTGCGACCTCCCGGGAGCCCAGCAGCCCCACAGCAGCCCCCGCCCTCACCACCAGGCACCGTGATGCTCATGAGAAGCACGGGCTCTTCTCGGCAGCGGGGGCGCCTTGCCCAGAACCCCGGGCGGGCTCCCTGCGTTCCGCGGGCTGGCGCGCTGTATCAGCGACTCTCAACCAGTGTGCCGCAGGAGTTTTTAAAACGTGCGACACCTGACTAAAATTCAGTCAGGGGCACTGGCCTCTGTTCCCTTACATTGACCAATAAAAGAATGACAGCGGCCAGCACAACGATATCCGCCCGATGTGAATGCCATGCCTCGAACCATAAATATAGAGGTCGTGTAACAGAGCTGCGTCATACTGGCCACACAACACAGTTGCGTTTGACTGGTTAATTCTTGGTATCAGAAATCCTTATATATAAGTACAGGCAACTGATTTTTTAAAAAGTCACGTTAGAGCAAAAAGGGTAGGTGATTACAATTTTTTTTGCTAAATCAATCAAAATGATACCTATTTCTTATCAGATGGGTAAATATATGTGTTGGTGTGTCAAAAAGTCCAATAATTTGTGTATGTGTGCCGTGAGGTAAAAAGGGTTGAAAATTGCTGCTTTAAATCACTGCAAGGAAAATGGGGCCTACGATGGTCGGCATGACCCCAAAGCCCCGCCAGTCTTGGCGCGGGGAGGACAGCAGGCTGCCTCTGCAGGACGCGGAGAGGGGAAATGCATGGACAAAATCCTGGCTCCGTCTGGCCGGAGGTGGAGGGGCGAGTGAACGGAAATGGGGAGAAAGCCAGCTTGCGGATGCTATTTTATCTCAAAAGAACAAATATTAAGCTAATATCAATTGAAAATCTAAATATCTATGGTTGTGACAGAGAGAGAGAGAGAGAGAGAGAGAGAGAGGGAGGGAAGAAGGGGAAAATGAGAGAAACGGGGAGATGAGAAAGGTAAAACCCAACTGAAGGTCATGTTCACTGTCACATGTGCCATGCCCCCAGGGCGCAGAAGTCACTTCTGAAAATCCCAGCTCTCTGGGAGGGGTTGTGCGGACCAGACAGGCTTCCAGGGGACGAAAGTGACAGGATCCCGATCAGTAACCGAGCTCAAGACAGTAGGCCACCGAGAGCTGGAGGCCGTCCAGTCTCCGGGCTAAAGGAGAGACAGACTCCGTCGGTGCCCGGCGGGGGTCCCAACTGACACCACCAGGCTTTCTCTGCGGCCAAGTGGCAGAAGAGGATGGAATTTAAATCTTTCTTCAAAGACAAAGGGAAAGTCGCTTTCTTCGACGAGAGAGAAAGACAGCTGCCTTCAAGAAGGCTGGCAGAGCGGGAGAGGGCATGACTTCCATTCATCCAATGCAACGTTTGCAGGGGGCCAGACCTCCAAGCAATACGGCTGATTTCAACAGTCATTCTCCCGGATACAGAGCATCTGACGGCAACGGTCTACAGACCGTGAGGCCGTGAGTCGGGGCAGCGCAAAGGCAGCTGGGGTTACAAGGACAGCCTGGGCCTTTCCACGGGGAGCTGGGCCTTCCTCTTCCCAAATATCATTCTGGACTGTTTCCACATGCACAGCCTGGCTTACACCCTAAAGGTCACAATGGAACTGTGTCTGGGACATCGCCGTCTGTGCCTCAGGGCAGGGCGCCATCCAAAGGCACCAATCAGAAGTGAGTTCTGGGCTGAGTCTGGTGGGGCTGGAACCCCCAGCTCTGCACTTACTAGTGTGGGAGAGAAGGGGCCACATGCCAAACCTGACATGCCCAGGGGAGGCCTGCGTGGTAGCCACACAATCTCAGAGACCAACGGCAGGCCACCCAGGAAGGTCTGGGGAAAAGCGAGTGGTGCCGGGCAGTCCTGTCCTGGGACAGCATCTTTCTTGACAAAGGACAGTCTTTACCTTGACTGAGTCGTCTGTTGTCTTTTTGCATCGAGGGTGACATCCCTCTGCAGCATCAGGGTACTTGGCTGTTTCCCAGACCCCTCAGGGCACAACCACGTCATAAGCACAGCACCAGAGCCGAGTCCACCGACCCCCTCATTGTTACCATTATCGGGGTAACTGTTGGCTGCAAAAGAGCCTGTACCCACAAATGTAGAGGAAGCATGTGTCTGTTTTACTTTTGTACTGAATCCCAGAGATCCCCCCACCACCATCTTTATTCTTCTTCTACCACTCAGGTCGATCACCAACGGATATCATGTAACCCCCCATATGTCTTCCCCGTTGATTCTAATGTACAAAATAAGGCACGAAACTGCCATTCTCTGGAGCATGTTCTCAATCTGTTGAGATTTGGCTTCCCAGTAATTGTCGTCACTTTAATTCAAAGAAAATGGTAAAAATTCTTACTGATTTGGACATTTCTTACATCAACATCAGCAACAGTGCACTGTTTGGCTGGGATAATGGTGCTCACAGCCTCTTGGGCTCTGGGGAGCACCGGAGGAGACTTGGAACACGGTCAGTGTCACACGTTTTCATTCACTGATCATTAAAAACCAAGCTGCAGGCCTCCCACCCAATGAGGCTTTCCCCCAGGTGTCTTGTCTCCTCTCTTCAGTGAGAGATGGGATGAGAGCAGGTCAGCGGGGCTCATTCCTGCCCTTCCAATGACAGCAGGGCAGCCGGAGAGCCGAGGGCAGCACCCGAAACTGGGGCCCTGGGGGGTGGGGAATCGCCTGCTCCCCAGGACACCTGGGGCATCGCAGTGTCCCCAACACAGCCTGGCGGAAGCAGAGGGTCAGGATGACCTGGTGTCTTGCTGCTCCTTTGCAGCTGCAAACAGCTTCAGACCCAACTGGCAACCGAACACCCCGGGCCCCCTACATCTCTAGAGAGCCATTTACGGTCATGTTTCTACTGCACATCTTTAGAGACTACAGAACCCGTCAAGGAAACAAGTCTCTGAAAGAACCTGCTGTCCACCTAGACAGTTCTGGTAAAGAAGCATGCCTCTGTCCGCGGCGCAGCAGATTCTGGTCAATCCAGGGGAGAGCCCAGGGCCGTCGGGCAGCAGGAGCCGCCACAGCTTTCCATCAGAAGAATCCACGGTGCTCCCCTGATCAGTGGCTAGACCCCCGGTGAGACCAGGGCCCTCGGGAGGCCTATCTCCTCCTGTCTGCCAGCACCCGGCAATTCCAGGTGAGCTCCTAATACTGGTGTCCCCAGGACTCCCGTCAGTGCTCAGAGCTTCCGCGCCTCCTCCACTGCCACCAAAGTCACCACCTCAAGCAAATCAGGTGAGGCCTCTGGAAGCCAAGAGAAAAGAAGCATCTCATTGGTAGGGCGGGGCTCCATGGATGTGCCCATAGGTGCTCTAGATCAAAATGTGGCTTCATGGCAAATTTCCTGCCACTCAAGTATCACATGAAGGAGCCAACAGCAGAGGGAGACATGCTGGGGACTGTCAGCCGAGAGTGCGAGGACCGCCTCAAGGCCAAGCTCCCCACTGCCCTTGACGTGAAGGAAGCAGCCCCCCCGCACTGCTGCTACACTGTCCTCACCGACAGGGGACGCGCCTGTGGCGGGCACCACGGGGTAGAAGGCACGTACTATGCCCACGTTTGGCGTCCGGCACTTATCCCAGGCCCAGTCTTCATGAAGGGTGGCCCTGACACCCAAGAGCAATCTGGGCAGTTCCAAGTGTGACAGGGGTACGTTCTGGACAGAAGCACACAACCTATGGAGAGTCTGGAATCTGAGCCCCAAACCTCTCGAGGAGGGCAACGCCTGAGGCACGGGCAGGTGCCCAGCAGTGGGCCTGCACAATCCAAGGTCCCGTGGGACCCAAGAGCTCCCGCTGAAACCAGCGGGAGGCAAGGCCTGCCATTTCTGGCCAAGGCTCATGGGAGTGACCCAGGTTCTCCCCCGTCTCAGGGCGGTGGCGTGGCGAGAGGAAGGAGAGAGAGCCAAGCCAGGATTTCAACCAGGACTGTCTGGGCCTCTGCGGCCAGTCCCACGGCCATGACCAGCAGTCGCTCCCACACCCGGGGAGTCTGGGATAGCTTCCTCGTGCACTGTGTGAGGAGGCAGTTCGTGTTCACAGAATTTCGGTCTGAATGCAGGTGAGAAGAACACAGCAAATATGCCTGTGTTCCTATATTATATGTATATTTATATGTATCACTTGAGACTTTATTATTTTTTGACAGATGTATTACTCAAAATATTATTTTTGGAGTATAGATTTAATTAGCTTCCAAATCCCCCAGTTTACGAATGCTACGGTAGCACATTTGATTGCTATAAGGAGCTTTCACAGCAACACATTTGCTGTTTGGAAAACTAAATGTGAAACCAGCCATCTCATGTTGTGTCATCTGGAAAAGACAGCATGCCGTTGCTACAGCCATGTCCTTGGGAATGTAAATGAAATGGGCTTTAGGAAATGTGGGATCAATAGCAAAAAACAGAGAAGAAAACCTGAAAGATATTCAAATCCTGGCTTGCTCATCCTCTCTAGTTCTTGTGTAAATGACGTGATACGTATCTGTATTTGCCAAGCTCTTTCAAGAATGTACAAGAAAGAAATCTTAGGAAACGTAAGAAAGAAGTAAGGTAATGCATGGTCTGGCCTGAGGAAGCACCTGCGTCTGACGGCACGGACGTTCTCGAGGAGCCGCGGCAACAGACGGACCATGGCAACCCTGGCTGGGAGACCAGAATCCAGGCCCCGAGGGTGCTCAGCGACACCCCCGAATGCGTTCCACAGGCACAGCCTTGGCCACACTGGGGACAAACCAGGCCATCACTGTACCCTCAGAGCTAGTGAACTGCCTCAGGGCCCCACGTATGGTTTCCACACTGGACACAAAGGTTTTCAACAAACTCCATGCACCACCCACAGAAAAACTTAATTCACGTTTTAATCTCCTGTCTCTGACCTCGATTAACGAGTGTTTCCATTAAACCCTTTAGGAAAATGTGTTTTGGTCAGCTTGAGCTGCCCGACACCACCCTACAGTAGACCGAGGCCTAACCAACAGGAGTCTGTTGCCCACAGTTGTGGAGGCACAAAGTCTGAGCTCAGGGGCCCGAGCAGCGGCAGGGGTATAGGTGGGGGCTCGCCCTGACTTGTGGGTGGCCCCCTCCCACTGCGTCTTCACAAGGCAGAGAGAGACAGGGCTCTCCCTCCCCCTTCCCATCAGGCCCCTGATCCCGGCACGAAGGCTGCACCCTCATGACCTCACGTAACCCTAACTATCTCCCAAGGGCCCATCTCCAAGTACCATCACACTGGAGGTTAGCGCTTCAACACACAGATGGGGATGGGCACACAAACATCTAGTCCATAGCAAAGGTATGTGTCCGCAGGAGCCTAAAAATACTCAAGTACATTTTGAGTATGTTACTGAATGCCCGAACTCCTACGTTTGTGTCCAGACATCTGCATATAAATGTTATGAAACACTCCTGGAGTTGGAGGGAAAAATTCAAATCACGTTATTCAATTTGGTTTTTTGGTGCAATAAATGCATAAATAGGAATTGTTTCCTACCAGTAGCTTAAAAGGGCAATTGGGACTTTTTTCCCCTATGCGCAGTTTCCTACTTCCACTGCACTTGATTCTCAGTGAGAATCACACAAGAGTTTTCTGTTAAAGTAAAACATGGGAGCGGGCAAAAGTGGGTTTGGAGTTATGAGTACCCAGAACAGTTTACCCTTGTATTATTTATTATTGTTAGTTATTGTGTTGTTTATACTGTTATCTTATTATTACCACAGTTATCATTTTGTATCCTTACTTGTGATTTATCTTGTAGGTAGTGATGGCTGGCAATTTAAATGACTTTTGCCGGCTGCTGTAAACATGGAGAAAATCACATGCATCTTGAGCACAGAGAGTCATGGGTTTCCACTCACCACACCCAACTCGGTGCCCAGAACACGGATGGACAGAACAGAAGAGCAGCCCGACAGAACCCACGCCGCGCCCCCACGCCCTGCCCGGCTCTATTCCTTCTCAGTCGTGCTTCCTCACAAGAGTAACTGCGACCCCACGGCCAACACTGCTGCTCATTAATTTTGTCTCTTTCGGTGTTTAATTAAAATGAATGCGCAGCGTCTGTCTTCTGGCGCCGGGCTTTCCCCCTCAACAAGGCGTTTCTGAGATACGTGCACGTGGCCTTGGGGTAACAGCTCTCCTTTCTCAGTGCTGAGTCTCGTGTTTTATCCGTGTTCCTGCTGATGGGCATTTGGATAACCTTCCGTTTGGACGGTGCTACGACAAACATCACACACACACCCCCTCCTGAGTATTCTGCTGGGGCACAGGGCATGTGTGTGCTCAGACGAGGGACAGGACAACCGTCTCGCACTGTGATTATAACTCACAACTCTACGTGAGGCTCTGTCCACGTCCTTGCTAATCCTCGGTATGTTCCATCTTTTTCCCCATTCTGTTCAACAGGTGATCTTCTCTCACTGCAGTTCTGATCTGCACTTCCCTAAGGACTAACAGAGTCGTGGCCCTTTTTTGTGTGTTTATTGACCACTTGGTTGCCTTCTTTCGTAAAGTGTGTGAAGATTCTTGCCCATTTTCTGCTTGGTATCCCTCTCCCTCCCCCCCGCCCATTCTGTCTCACTTCCTGTACCCCATCGGTAGGAATATCCACTGGCGCAGCCCCAACCCAAAGCTGGACCCCTGGATCCGGACGCAGGGGGGAGGCACGCATTGACATGCTTGTCACACTGCATTCTTTATTCCACCTGTATGCCCCGCCCAATTCCCATGTAAGACTTCTTGGACCACTCGACATCCTGGCACATAATGTGTCTTTGAGGTCACAAAACTTCTACTGACGGACGTCAGAGGCTCTCTTAAACGCCTGGCACTTTTCCAACATAAAAGCACTTTATGTCAAAAGCAGCACAGAGTGGGAACTCAGTGTATTACGTAAGTACAGTTGCCTTCCACGCATCTGTGAAAGTATTTACAGCCAGCGAAGCTATGTACTAGCTCTGTTTACTTTCGGTTGTTCATTTGGTTTTATGCCCCCATAAAATGAGTATTGCAAGTACCGTGACTACTCGAAGGACTGGCAGGAGGTACAGTTCCCCTAGGCCCTTCCCCTGACAGCCTTTATCCTACTGACGTACTCAGAAGCCACTGTGAACCAAATTTCTTCACCCCTCTCAATAGACTCTTACCAAATCTCTATTTCTTCAGACACAACTGATCTAGTGTCTCTCACTTCTACAGCCATTGGAGTCTTCGGAAAGCTTTACAAAGCTGCTTCCAGCCTTCGGAGACCAGGGCCACCGAGAGGGCCCCCTAACTCAGCCACTGCCAATCTGTCGTTCGGTTCCGCCGGACGGCAGCGGATGGCAGGTGGAAAAACCCTCCTCCACCACAGGGACTGGCAGCGTGTCCAGCATGTCCCCATGCGGTGTGTCTTCGTGAGGGGGAAGGGAAGTAGCACTGTTTCATCTGACTGTGGGAGGGATGCCCTCATTTCAGAGAGAATCTCAGAGGACAGCAATCCGTGACACAACCTTGGGAAACACCGTTTTAAGCAATTACTCTAAAACCAAATACACTGAAGTGGCTACCTCCCCGCTGTTCTGTTTCTCTTGCACTCAGCTGGAACATTAACCACAAGGGCAGATTTAACTCTGCATTTAGCTCTCGATGCTAACTAAGAGCTCTAAAGTGACTCACTGTCACCTGGTCTTCCTGCTCCTGCGGCCCCGGTCAGCGAGCGGGCCTCTGCCACCCCTCGGCAGTGGCCTCCCATTGCACGGCCGCACATCTAGCTCCAAAGAGTTGCTTTCTATGGCACTGGGAAGCTCTTCTTCCCAGCTCTGCATCCCGATCAAGAGACAAACTCCGAATCCTAGCTCGGGAGTGTGAACTGGTGCAGCCACTACAAAGAGCATGGAGGTTCCTCAAAAAATGAAAAATAGAACTACCATATGATCCAACAACTCTACCTCTGGGTGTCTATCCAAAGCAAACAAAAATACCCTTCCCGTAGAGTGTCGCCTGCCAGTGCCTGTGAGTTTCTATCAGCTCACACCCTCAGAAAGCTGCTGACAGGCACAGAAAAGCTCACCTCCAAGTGCCCAGCCCTCAGGGCCTCGCGCATGGGTGCGGAGATGACCCGACCCCACTCACAGGGCGGGAAATTCTAATGCACGTGCTGGGTCCCGTTTCACAAAGTTTCTCAGGGGACTGAGCTTATCACACAGTGTGGTGGCTTAATAATGTCCCTGGGCTTCAGCCACCCTGCCACCCTGGCTTCCCTGCTTCTCTTCCTCACTTTGTCCTGAGCATCTTCCCATGAACTCTGGCTTCGAGTAACACAGATTCTTGCTACTGTCTAGTTCTTTCATGATTTACCTGATGTATGGTGACGGTCCATTCGACTGTGTCCGGTTGCCTCAGAAAGCCCTAGCACATGCCCACGACCCTGCTGTCTGCTGATGGCATGACCTTCACTCTCAGCAGTGTCCTGGCTTGGGCGATGACCCCTGTTGTCACCCTACATGGTTCGAGCACCCTTCAGGCTTCTCAGTCGGCAGCCTCACGAACAGACACCAGCACTGACCCCTCGCTCTGCCCATCACTATAGTCTTGTCTGCTTCTGACTTCTTACCTACATGTCTCCATTTCCTCCATCCTGGTTCCTGCCTTGGCACCTGAGGACACAGGGCACGCCTGTCCTGTTATGGAAACTATACAATTAACTCCCTAACTGGGAATCGCTATTTTCTAGTTTTAGGCAATGTGTGGAATTAGATACCCATTAGTACTTTAAGGGCTTTTTCAGGTTGCATACTTTTACCACCAACCACGTGTCTGAGCATTAAGTCGACCAGGGGCACTAATGTCTGACCGGGGGGGAAACAAAATAACCCCGTGGGGTCGGGCTGGGTGAGGGATGGCCAACGTATGAGTCCATAATCCAAGTAAAGTGACAGAAAGACGTTCTATTTGAGCAGGAGAAAAACACAGCATCCATTTTGAAATGTCATAAGGAGCTATCGTTAGTAAAACCCTCCTATATTTACTTAGTTTATTTTTTTGAACTTTTGAAAACAGTCTGCATGAGGAAACAGCAGTGACTTCACTGAGGGAATGACAGTTGCCCTGACCGGTGGCTCAGGAGCACGAGTTCTGTTTCCTGGTGTGCGGTACGAGGAAGAACGTTCGCATCAGAGCCACGAAGACACGTGAGCACGCGGTGACGTGGAGCCGGGCGGAGAGCCTGCTTGACCAGAGCACTGCACGCCTGAAGAGAGCCGTGCGCCTAGTCGCGTCTGAGTAAGGACGCCCCGGGTCTGCTCATCCTGAATGTCCTCTTTAATATAATCGGGGACATGTAAGTTTTAAACCCCGTCTTGTCACCAGTTTTACCTTTTAATTCAAAGAAACTCAATATATGCCCATTGTGTCTCTTATTAAGAGGATTCTTCAAAGACAGATATCAAAGTATGTTTTAATAACAATGATCCCTAAATATCAATTACGGAAATAAATAAAATACTAATGTACTTTTTCCATGCATATTATTTAGTAGAAAGATGAACCACCAGAAATGTTCGACTAGTTTTTTAGTGCATGGAAGATGTTGACCTGAAATATTAATACACATCCTTAAATTATTTGGGGCTTACTTCCCTTCTTACTTCTTCCCACACAAACGAAAGTAGTATCTCACTGTGCCTTTTTACTTAAAGATGAAAAGCTTCCAAATTGCAGTGATGATCGAGACAGGCTTCTGAGACGCAGAGCATCTGTTAACAGTTGCCTAGTAAGGTAAGGGACCCCGAGAGAAGGGCCGGCTGGAACGGGCAGAAAGCTCTGTGCGGTGCTAGAACTCCACAGTAGATCCACTTCCCACGTTTGCGTCCACTGGCAACGTTTTCAGTGACCCCCCTATCCTCCACCCTCCCCCCAGCATCTTGCCAGCACCATGGAAGCTGTGAAGCACACATACCTGTGCACTCCTGGGCCCTGCCACAAACTCTCTCCCCCTTGCACACTTACTACATCTTCTCTGTCCTCCAGCAGCCCAAGGCCCAGGTGCTCAGGTGAGTCCATACCACAGACCCTCAACACAGTCCTGAGGAGTAAAATGACACCTTTCAGTGCCATTGAACTGTCTCTGCATTTTAAATTTTAACAGGTAAGATTAAAATGCAGGAAAGCAGGCCAACTCAGAGAAAACTCCAGTCTTCACAGTCGCCAGCAGGGCCCCATAGTGCCCACTGTCTCCCGTGGCCATTATCCCTCCGATCTCGCTTGGCACCCCCACGCCAAGCCCACCGCCACCGCAGGCTGTTCGCGCCCGCCATTCCCTCCCCCCGCAGGGCTCTTCTCGAAGACGGCGGCTTGGCTGACTCCCACCTCCTTCCCGTGCCCGCTCTTCCTGACCAGCTTGTGTAAAACAGAACACAGCAGTCATTCACCTATCGCCTGCCACGATTTATACTCCTCTCAACACCTACTGCCCCCCGATGCGTTGCCCACTCGCACGCTCGCTTCGTATGGGCCGTGTCCTGCCGCAGTGTTGCGTCGGCTCCACGGGAGGACCTGCTGCCTCCTCAGACGGAAAAGGATGGCCGGAACCTCAGGCACTTCCTAAGTGCTCGCCGAATGAGCGTACGAGACTTTGTCCATCGGAGTTACTCAACGTTGAAAACATACCTGTGTGTCCTAACATGTGTCACTTCACCTGATAGAAACACCGCTCTACTCACACTGCATCCTGAGCTGGGCCTCATGTACTCCTTCCAGAACAAAACGACGTTCGTCAGGTGGACCCTACCTACTTATCGCAGAGGCCAGACTGCCGGGCAGGTGGAGGACCTCGAAGGGCGCCCCCCGGCCCCCACGCCCCCACCGGCAGGCATGGCAGCAAAGCCGCCAGCCCCGGCCCCCCTGCCATCCGCAGAGTCCTCTCCTGGGGGGAAATTTACAGAGTGTTACCAGATTAATCTCCATCAGGGACCCACGGGTCTCTGCCGCTGGGGAGAAATCAGCACAGACAACGCGCACACGAATGGGCCTGGCAGAGGTGGGCTGGGGGCTGTCCTCTGCCAAGCCCCGCCCCACACTTTATTTAAATATTGGTAGGTGCATTGTCGGGGGCTAGGAGGTCAATGGAGAGACAGGCCATGCACAGGGTTTTAAGGATCCTCTCGTTCCTGACAGCAACTTTTCTACGAATGATCATCTGAAGCTTTCACATGAACCATCTTAGTTACCTTATGGAGACATCTGGAATAAACACGAGACGTTAAAATGAGATCCCTGCATGTCACCTCTGGCCAGCAGTCACAAAAAACAGGGTGATGTTGGTCATTCTCGACAGATGTGATTGGTTAACTTTTCTTTTTTTAATTAATGACTATGGATCACACAATGAATCTCACAGGTGTGAGCTTCCCACCACACATTCAACACAGTGCCTCCCTGACCTGCACCTTAAAACTTCATTCCGGCGGACTTTGGTAAGACAGCTCCTGCAAAAACTGCAGGCTGTTGAGGGGGACGAAGTCTACAGGGCACGAGTGACAAATAGCAGGCTGTCACGTCATGAGGAGGGTATCTGGCAGGTGCGGGAACCAGAGTCCAGCCCATTCCTGACATTTGTCAATGACTGGGCGAACACAGTGCGCAGTGCCTTCCCACTCGCCACCCCTGCGTCCGAGCGCCGGGGAGGAGCGGTGCCAGCCCACGCAGAGCGGGACTCACACGGAGAGACACGGCAGCCAGCCGTGCTGAGGCCGCCTCAGCCAGACACGCGTGAATCTCCCATGAGAGCATGTTACTCACGGAGATGAGCAGAAAAACAGGGGAGAGAAGTGTATGTGGCGCTCATTAAAAGATAATTCCTATTTCGAGACAGAAGTGATCGTGCCCTGAGGAGGAAAACATCTGAAAGATGAGATGTCTCGGGCCGCGTGGGCATCACCCATGGGGAGACGTGGGGAAGACTGAGGCACAGAACCCCAGGGTTCCCTCCTATCAGGGACAAAATAATCTGCTACAATTGTGTAACAGACAAGTAAAATGTTACCTTTGTACTTTTAAATTACAGCAAATTGCTCACTTGGTTGAACTCTCACGTGACAAATGCACTGTATAAAACCCCTAACCCTTTGTCTTGTCTCTTTGGAGGTGATTATTGTTTATTCTTGTGTACAATAGAGAAATTCCATAGCATGTTATCTCTGTTGTTTACTTAGCCTAATCAGTCAAACGCAAATTGCTGGGGGAGAGCTGCCTGCGTTGCTGGATGTAACTTAAAATGCCTCCTATAAATTCACCGCTCCAATTATCTGACAACTACTGGTGTATTAATTTTGTGGCTGGATACATCAAGCAACTGCGAATTCACTTCTTGATAACATGATAATGACTTTCGGTGTTGTTCAGGCATTGATGCCACACATGGAGGGACGCGCTTCTTATTTAAAGCCCGTTTAAAAGCCCAAGATCTCTCTCTGGTAAACGGGGTTATTCTGCCATACAACTAAATTGCACTTCCTGTCATAAAAGCAGGGAGCGTCCCCAGGACTGCAAACTAGGATGGACCCGAGGCAAAGTCTATGTTTTAGAAGATACTCTTTACATGTTAAAAGCTCACATTTTAGAAGATACTCTTTATGTGGAACCCTGAATTTTATGCAAAATTGTAACCCCCTAAAAAAAAAAAACCAATGAGACTTCCGGTGACTGGTCTGACACACAGGGAACTTGGGAGTGCCGTTCCCACCCTCAGAATAAACAGAAAAAGAAAAAAAAAGAAAAAACAAGGTGTGGGTGGGCAGGGAGGGAGACCTGAAAATCACCAGCTCTCCTCAGATCTACCAGAGAATGAAGGGCACCAGGCACACTGCCGTCCCCCAAACCTGAAGTCACAGGCAGACACAGCGTGCCAGAGTTTGGGGAGCAGAAGCCCACGGGGAGGCAGCGTCCATGGCAACACTGTAAACTCCAAAGGGCGGACTGTCGGAGGCCCAGTGTGGACTAGTATGAGGGGTAAACATTCTGAGGAGACCCAGCTAGGGGCCCCAGTTTCCTGAGGTTCTCACTGTGAAGACTAGAAAAAATATCTCTTGCTCCCAACAGTGGAAGGGGCGAAATTACCATTTGAAGGATGCCCAGAGATCTCTGTTCTCCTTAACAAGGCTGGCCCTCGAGGGAAACTTTTTTTACCAGTGCCTCTCCGACCTTGGGGAAGGATAATGGCCAATTCCAGTTCCTTCTAGCCTTCCACATGGGAGAAAGAAAACACCCATCTCAAGTTCATGGGAGCCTTTAGTGTGGGAAAAGTAAACACCCAACTCAAGTTCACTGACAGACTAAGACCTAATCAGATGAAATGGCCCCTCTCCCCGACCTTACTACCACTTCACTAAGGCCTCTGTACAATCACAGCGCATTAAAGCTAAAGGAACAAGCCTCAGACCCTATTTAAACCATCCTCAGGAAACCCAAAGCAGCAGAGAAGACAAGCAAGGACGCTCAGCACAAGCCGAGCCTCTGACACACAACCACAGCAAACCATCACCGCAGCCCCCTCCTCCGAGCCGATGAACAAACTGTCTCCTGGAAGGCCCATCTACAGGAGTTGCTCTACCCAGTACTTCATCTCTGGTTTTCAGCGGGGAAATTTCAAGGCAAAGACACAGATCTGGAAAGACAAGCAAGCATTAAGCCAGACTCAGACAAGACAGAGAGTCTGGAATGATTGAAATGGGAATTTAGACTTTGGTAAAGGCTCTAATGGAAAAAGTGCACACCATGCAGGAACAGGTGGGCTGTGTCAGCACAGAGATGGAAATTCAAAGAAAGAATCAAAGGAAAATGACGGAATGCAAAAACACTGTGAGAAAAATGAAGGATGTCTTTGAGGGTCTTGCGAACGGGGCTGGGCAAGGAAAACCTCGGTGATTTTACGGATATGCCAACAGAAACTTCCGATCACATCCTAAGTTACACAAAAGACTGACGGACACAGACGACAGCGTGGTGACTGCCGGAGGGAGCGGGTGGGGAGGGAGGAGGACAACGACAGTAAATGGAGACGGAAGGAGACTTGACTTGGAGTGGTGAACACACAATACAATGTACAGATGAAGTGTTGAAGAGTTGTACCCCTGAAATCAATGTAATTTCATTAAGCAATGTCACCCCCAATAAATTTAATTAAAAAATAAAACATAAAAAATGTCTCACCACTATGCTATCTATATACCTGAAACTGATATAACATTGAATACCAACTGTAATTTCAAAAACTTAAAAAGAAACTTCTAACATGCAAATGCAGAGAGGAGAAAAGAAGATACAGAATATCCAAAATCTGTGGAACGAATTACAAAAGGTATCACATACATGTATGAAAATACCAGAAAGAGAGTAAAGAAAGGAAAAGGAAGTACGAGGAGCAATAAAACAAGTGACAGGGACTCTGCTCCGGGAGAAAGGCAGAGGGCTGTCCCTTCACCGTGTCCACCTAGCCGCCCCAGGAAGCCCCGCCAGAACCGCGGCGGGAGGGAGGGGACTGGGGGACCAGGCCCTTCAAGTCGCTGCCTGGACTCTCATCTCCTTTTCCCCCGTGTGCCCGCTAACATGCTGGAGTTCCGCAGTATCAACTTGCTGACAACCAAACAACGGCCCCTGTATCCTCCATCGTGCACATCCATCAACCCCACCTCCTGAAGGAGATGGGGGGGGGGCAAGCACGGCAGGCTTATAATAATCCGCACGCTTTCTCCGCAAGGACTAGGAGAGAAGACACCCTGTCTGGATCAAGTAGCAACTGTTCTTTGTTTAACTCACTTGGGGGCACTTGATTAACCTTGTAATTGTGGTAATTAAGATGACTGATGGCTTTTAATGTAAATAAAGCTGGTATTTCCACAGAAAATTCAGAAAAATGCAGCTTATTTTTTACTGCTCCATAAACTTTTTTTTTGAAGAACAATTTTATATTACCCAAGAAGTTTAGATGATCGCAATGAATCAGAAAAAACATCAACCAACACAGCACCTCTCCAGCTTAATAAAGCCCACGGAAGACGCAGTCGGCCCCCTTGCGCCCCCCACACACCCTGGAGGTCCCAAGTGCCTCTCAGGGGCGTCTGAGAGCACACCTGACTCATCTCTGGCCTCTGTCCCCTCCTCCTCCCCTCGCTGCTGAGACCATGGCAAAGGTGGTCCTTCTCCCCAAAGGAAGCCTTGACCATGCTGATTTCATCAGAGTGCTAACAGGTCAACCAGCCACAGACGCCTTCTTGTGCGGTTTCCAATGTCAATGCCACCCTTCCAAAGTGGCGGCTGAACATGACACGCAGCAGCCCACTCAGACTGCAGTCGCACTCCCCCTTCCAGATGCTCTCCAGCGGCTGCTGCTATAGACCCACAGAAGCTGGGAGCAGACAGTCTTGAAGAGACTCCTGCTGTACTGAAAACCGCCCATCCCTTGAAAGTGGGCCTTGTCATTTAGAGGGTGCACAGATGTCCATTCCTTCAGAATAAGGGGATTCCTCCACTCCTTAAGGCCAGCACCTCTTTGGACTATCACCTGCAGACAGGCCCAGACTGTGGGCAAGAGGTAGGTCTGGACACTCGGCCGATATTCTTTCATAACACACGCACACGCGCGCACACACACACCCCCCACCCACCCCCATCTCAGTCTAGCTGAAGTCTCTTCTTCCACTTCCCATCAAATCCTGACATTATGGATATGTTTGATTTTTCCTTCCATTTAACACGAAGTAATTATAAAGCTTTTGATTTTTCCTTATAAATTAAACCAAGCTATAAAACATATGAGAAGCTAGCTGTCATCAGATATTTAATGAAGCCAAAAGAACAGAGCTCTGGTCTCGCTTGGCTTTTCCCTATAGTGGCCATTAGTGAGGAGTTTGGATTCTAAATGACATGAAAGTCCAGAGATAAAAGAAACCAGCCACAACTCTCTCTCATTGCCATGTGAAGTACTGTAAAGCCCCTAATATCCCGGAGCGACAGCGCAGGTCAGGCTGCCGGGGAGGTCAGAAGGCCTTTACTACCGTCCTACGTGGCAGACGAGGATGCTGAGGCCTGACAGAGGAAATGGGCACAGATACGCTCCAACATGAGCACTCAGAACTGTGTAGCAGCCAAAGACAAGGGACTGGGGGTGAAATTCATGATGAGCCTCCTCTTTGCAGACTACTGGACCATTATGAAAAACACTGGCATAGGTTAGTTCTGCCCAATCATTCTTCATCCCGTCAGGGTGAAGGATTTCGACATCTGGAGATGTTCCCCTCCCTCCCTAAGAGGCTGCGGCACCCGTGGCCCGTCTCGGGAGGAGAAGGCACACTGCATTTCACTCCCGCTTGCACGTTGGAACTCCCAAGATCTTGCCATTCTCTTCCTGTAGGGAATGCAGCTGTACAGCAGCCTCCATCCTACAAATGGAGCCGTTTAATTTAGAGCTGCAGAATGACCCCAGTGTGGTCACAGCACATTTACTGAATTTATAACCATAATGCCTTTGGATATGGATTATATTTGCCTTGTATTCTATTGATCCATTGAAAATATTTTGCTTCTTGTAAGAGGCACCGGGGACATTCATAAAGCACGTGAAACATGTCTTATACCTCAAGTTCTAACATTAAATATAATGGGCTAGTGATAGGAATAAGAGACTGAAGCCATACCTGATACTTATTACCAGTTGTCTATAATAGAATTCACTTTTCCTTTTCCCTGATACGTTAATGCAGCTGCCTTTAAATGGGGTAAAATGCCCTGGGGGCACATGGGGACTTTGAGTAGCAGGTGGCAATGGTCAGTTTCAAGGAAATCAATTTCCAAATGTGCCTAACCATAGGTACTCGTCCCTAAAATCGATTTGCCCACACGCTCCCTGAGGAGCGTGTGGGCAAATCTTTATAATCTCCCTTTTCCTACTTCATAAAAGGAAGGGTTAACATCATCCTCATGTGTACAAACTTCTGAGGCAGCAAACAAGAGGAAACAGTGAGATGCTGGTGTTGGATGTTAAAAAAACGAATAGCTTAGGGACAGGGGACATCTTACAAGTCAGGTGTGTCCAGGTGTTTTGCTTCTATTTTATTTTTATTTTATAATGACATTTTTACTTTGGGATGCTAATTTATTTGTATTTTTAATTGATTTTTGGGGGGGGAGAAAGTGAGGGAGAGAAGCATCAATTTGCTGTTCCACTCACTGATGCTTTCGTTGGTTGCTTCCTGTGTACGCCCTAACAGGAGATCCAACCTGCAACCGTGGCGTGTGGAGAGGACACACTAACTGAGTTGCCCGGCCAGGGCAGGACACCGATTTCTGCTTGTTGAAAACACAGCTGAGCAAACTGCTGCAGTGTCAGACACTTTCAGTAGCATATATAATGCTGTAGCTTTCATGTCGCCCGGCCAGGTACTCGGGACACAGGGTGCAAAATTTCTGTGTAAATGAAGATACTGAGTGTTCAAATTTATTAGTCCTGAATATCTGTAAGGATGAGTTTGTTTTTAATATTAAGAAACTGATATTGAATGCATTAAAAATGATAATAAATCATTTTACACTGAATTGAGATAAAAATTAGGAATAATTTTTCTCAAGTCTCATGTCTTAAAACAAAAATCCTATTACTCTGCTGCCTATTTACTGAACAGGCTACCTTTATTCTGTATTCTGAACATAAGACTGTTTACGTTCTGTGCTTTCATACATACGTGATTTGGGGGAAAGAAACAAATTGGCCATCATCTGCACTAACAGAATGTGTGATCACTTCAGTGACGTTTTAAACGGGGCACTGGGCACGTGAGGAAGGCCCGGTGAATGATGCCCCTTGGGCAGGGTTGGACTCACGCGTTCTCTCTGTGGCTGATTCTCATCACACACTTAGGGCAATTAGGGAACTTGGTTTTCCCTGCTAGTGTGTGCGTATATAGTCCCTGTATTCAGAAAGCTCAGCAAAATTAACAATATAAAAGAGAAAGAACTGTGTGTTTGATAGTGATCATACCCAAGATTTTGGCGAAATTCATTCTGTTAACAGTCAATTTAGGACTAACAAATCATAATTATCATGTGCCTCAGAAAATAATTCCTGTAACACTTGGAAAGGACAGAGCACTTCCTTCCTACAGTTAAGTCCAAACCCAAATTGGCAAACTGTGCTGATAAATTAATGGAGAAAAGCTTCCACTGAGAATAAATTAAAAGCAGCCGTGAAAAGACTCCATTATATATCCTTGCACAACAGGTAACATGGTATCCCAACGCACTTGAACGTGCTTCTGCAATCTTCTTTATACACATCATGCTGGGCTGTGAATGACAAGGACAGTGCAACAGTCTCTGCTTCGACAGCCTTTTGAACTTCTCTCAGTACCTCTCAGGGCGAGAAGACACGCACCTGTGGCAGAAGAGGGTCTGAGGCTGGCACTCGGCACACGCCGAGACCGAGCCCGGCTGCCTCCTCTACGATTCGGAAGCTACGACGAACACGCTGATGAGCAGTGAGGTTTGACTCCCTGGCAGGTGGCAACTTCCCACGCCACTGCACTTACTGGCCTGGTTTTCCCTTTCCCTGCTCTGATCTTCGCTCCATAAAAGAGGCAGCACTAAGAGGATGGCTGAGCATCTGACTCCCATTCACACTTGAGATTCTCACTCCCACTTTCAAAACAAGAGCCACTCCCGTCGTTCGCAGCGTTTATCGGAATGTGGGCTTGCTCATGTCTCTCCTCCTCCAGCAACTCTCCACACTCCTAAAAAGCGCCTCCCTGAGTGAGAGCGCGCTTCACGTGAGCAGGCCGGTTTGCATGGCGAAGGCAGACGGAGACGGAGGAAAAGGGGGGTGATTAATGGGACACGGAGCAGGCTGCCTGTGAAGAAAGAGATCCCAAGATTTGATAGTAAAGACAACCATGAATATCATAGCAGGGTAGGTTTTAATCTTCTGCTGTAGTGTACATTTTCAGTCTGCAGCCAAGGGAAGAAAAGGTAGTATGTAGAGAAGCCATGGGGCATCATGAGCCAGAAGAGCACCCGTGTGTGTGTGTGTGTATGTGTGTGTGTGTGCGCACGTGCGCGTGTTTTGAGAGTGTGTTGTGAGGAAGAATCTAGAATGTGCAGTTTAGGCCCAGCTCACGGTGTTTCCTCAAATCGTGTCACGGTAGAAACCCGTGCTGAAATGACACACTGGCCAACTCTGTGACATGAACTGCTTTTTGGGACTCTAGAAACGACTGGAGTCAGGCAAGAACTCACTGCTCGGGGCTTCCTCCTTCTCTCCCTCTGCCCTACTTTCAGGAAGTCACAGCCCATTATCTTTTTGCAAAATCTCTACTTTCAGTTACGTAAGCAAGAAACCCTGCAGTTTGGATGCCAGGAGCTCAAAAATCAAAAATTTAGCAAAATACAATAATCACACTATGTCACTGCAAGACAGGTCTGTCGGAGAGCAGAATGCCATTTCCCATAATGCCTGTGGTACACGAGGGTGCTACGCACCGTGCCCTGCCGCTGCTGGCAACAAGGTGCAGGCTGCAGGGGAAAAGGCCTCATCCCCCCAACCCACCCCCCATGCTACTGACCCCCAGCCTCCCTCCCTCCCAGACCGTCTGGCTCCTCAGGGTCAGGGCCACGGTTTCTCATCCTTCTCCAGAAGTCTCTGCCACACAGTGGGGCCGGCTGAGACGGACTCAGCTGTGCCATTTGTCATCTCCCCTCCACCCCGGGGCACCACACTGGGTCCCCTGGGGACTGAGACGGGCAGTCCCGAGTCAGGGCTCCAACTGAGGGCAGCACGGGACTCGCCTTCACTGAATGTGGCCCCATCCGAGTCTAGGTTGTGGCGAAGTGCCACCTCCGACACTGGGCGTCCCCACGCAATGCCCTCTTTCTGAGACAATGAAAGCTCCTGGTCTGCCATCATGTGTCCTGGGTGTCACACGGGTGGCTTGAAATGAACAGAAATGAGAATTATATGCCAGACTTTTATTTTAGTACATCTGAGGGGAGAAAAAAATTAAAAACCACTTCTAATTTGTTTCCTTTCCTGAAAAAGCAACAAGGAGAAGGGAAACATCCTTTTCGGCACCTGCCCCTTTCCTGCCGGCTGACTGTGAGCTCCTTCCACGGTGTCCACACAGAGGCAGCCATTCTGGGCTCGAAGCAGAGAGTTTTAGATTCAGCATCTGTGACTTCCCAGAAGTTGGTGACGAGGCACAGACATGAAAAGAACTGCCTCCTGGGCTCAAACTCATCCCCAGTTGCCTTGGCAGCTGCTGGGCACGGAGCACCGTCTCCCCACCACGCCTGAGGCCCCCACCTGTGTTGCCCACGCTGACAGCTGCCCCTGGAAATGCCAGAAACACTCCCCAAGAGGAACACTAGGTCCGCTTCCTGCTCTTCCTGCCATGTCTCATCCCATCCCGCTCTATCCTCCTCGCTCCCGGACGCAGGCTCACTGCCCCCTCTCCACGGGGAGGCGCACACTGTCGAATGCCATCATGTCACTGGGCCTCCCCTTGGGGAGGGACGGAGGGAGGGATGGCGTGTGGCTTGGGAAAATCTCTTCTGTTTCTAATGCATCCTAGCAACTTCCCTAGGTCCGGGGAGGCACCTGAGGAGCCAAGTGAGAGCTCAGCCTGCGACAGCCCCCCACTGGGCCCCTGGCCCATGCACATCCTCACTCCAGACCATCCCACACGGGGTGGGGCCACTCATATAAGTTGAAAAAAAATAACAACATGTTTATGGAAATATGTGCCCCCGTCTCCAACATCTTCTCCCTGCCACCTTCTCACGACGGTCTTTTGAGAGGAATGGCACTGGGTGGCCTTCCCTCGATGGTCCCGTTAAGGGAACATTTTTACAGTATCAGTGATGAAAACTGAGGTATGAAAATTTGGGCAGTTTTACACGTTTACTTCAATAGAGAAGTAAGTCCAAACTACATCTCTATCAGCAAAAAGACAAGTATTACTTCAAAAATTACAGGTAAGTAGTAAGAACATGAAATTTCTATTTTTGAACTAATAATGTTTACTAGGTATGTTTCCCACTGCTCTGTATTATTCAGTGATCCTTGATTATTTCCTGGGTTAGTATGCCTATTCATTTTCTTCTTTATGGACTGTTACAGAGCCGACTGCACAGTTTTTCAGGTAACTCAGCCACTGTAACACTCGATTGTGAAGGGCATTTCAGAACCATGAGGGAAAGGAACCATTTCACGTGTGTGATGACAACCAAGTACATCACTTAGAACACAGGTGGCAAACACCAGGCCCCAGGGCCGACTGCGGCCTCCACCTGGTTTTATCCGCCCGGCACCTCGTTTCTACCAGGCGGCAGTGCCGAGCTCCTTGCCCCTAGTTAACGGGTACTTACATTTCTACAGTCCTAAAACTACATTCGGCCCTTTGGAGGCCACTGCAAGGCAACTGCGAGGCTGATGTGGCCCCCGGTGAAAATGACTGTGACACTCCTGATAGAGGTTTGGTTTTTTGGAAAAGGCCAAGAGTCATCACCAGCCACTTTTCATGGTGGGACAGGTTGCTAAATATAGACAGACAGACATGTAACACATCAATCCATTAATGTGCTCTCAGAAGAAATTAGTATTTCAATTATGCCAATCAGAGAACGTAACACTTAGCTAATATCTGTAGTAAACAGATTTGGGGGGAGTGTTCCTCAGCCATGGCCCCCACCCACAGGCCTCTGAAAGTACAAGCTTGTGTGTGTCCAAGTCTTCATTATGGGGCCCTGTGCTGGTGGCCACAAAGGCAGACCCAGGTGTGGGCGTCTGACTCCCAGAAGACACGGCTGGCCCGGGCACAGGTGAAGACTGGAGTGGTACTTGGGGTCATGAGGCTTCTGATGAGTAAGCAGAGAAAGCCAACCAACCAAGAGGAACAGAAAAGCAGGCACAGGGAAACACACCATTTGGAGGCAAGAGCGAGGTGGACAGAACGGCATCCCCATCTCCGTACCAAGGGACGTGGGGTGTGTGTGTCCACAGCTGTAATGTACACCACACCCTTGCACACCTGGGGACACATACGCTTGGTTCTCTTGACATTTTCCTTTGTTCTTCCCAATAGATTTCTTTTTCATCTACGTGAGTTTCTTTTGCAGGCAAACAATTCACACACACACACACACACTTGGATATTAGGAACACAAACCTTTGCCTTAACAAAGCTCTGTTTCGAAAAATTAATGGCTCATAAAGAGCAATTTACATGTGACCCAAATTGGTACCTGTAAGCTACACCAATGCCACAAACAGTAAAAAATTTGAGAGTCTGTTTTCTTTTGTCTTATTTCATTTATTGTATACACCAGCTGACCACTGATTAGGGGTCAGGTCTTGCAGAGACTGATCCAACAGTGCAAACGTAACCTGACTGGCTGGGGGGTCGGGGGAGCTCTGAGTTGTAGCCTTTCAGGGTGTCCACAGCGTCCCCGAGCACAGACTGAGAAGGGACGTCCACCATCAGCTCTCAGGTGGGCACAGCCAGCTCCGTCGGACAGCGGGGTGGGTTCAAGCAGAGGGTACTGCAGGTCAGAGTAACTAAACAAAGGGTATCGGTTGGCTGAGTCCACCTCTCTGAGAAGTTGAGGAACTAGCCAGGTCCCACAAGAAGTGGCAGAGCCTGGGTTCCCACGCTAGTGGTTTGATTTATACAACAATGTGAGAACACTGAATACACCCTACTAATTAATATCTTTAACTATGCCGGTATCTTCTATTGTCATGTAAGCCCTCACCTCAAACCTGCAACCTAAGAACAAGCAAAATAAACTAAACATGCTTAGTACTCTAACAATATGCCTAGTCCTCATAATAACTTCATGTAAAGATGTGTGTGTACACGCATTTGTGGAAGGATGGGTGGCTGGGGAGAGGGAGAAGTAAATGAAATGACAAAAATCTCAACAGGACAATGTTGTTTGGAACCGTAATTTACAGACAGAAAACCACTGAGCCTCGGACCACAGGCCTGGCACTCCCCCCTCCTCCCCCCCGGTCCTGGTCTTTTACCACGACCCTCAGATGAGCCTCAGCCCCACAAGACACAGGCCTGAGGGAGGTCCCGGAGGATGTGACGGTGAGCCCGGCCATTCTGAAAGGAACTGCCCGCTCCAGTCGCTCACACCCGTCCCCGACCCTGAGAGACTCAGTTTACTCTGGGCATTAACCAACCAAAATGGAGACGGGAATTGCTACTGTTGCCTCTTCGTTGATGAGTCTGATTAAAATATAAAAGCACCATGTGTAAAAAATTATTTTGTCTTTTCAATCCAAAATGGTTTCCAGAGACTGAGCGTGTTTCTGATTTAAAGTGGTCAGAGTTTTGAATTAGTGTTTAATCTCATTGACAAAACGTCTATAATCAGGGATCAATGGTTGTCAAAGAAACAAATGAATGCATTTTAATTGCCTGCTTATGACTAAATGTATGCATCAAAAGAGACTAAGCGGACACATTTCTAACATCTTTTTAATTTATTGCATGTGGAGCTTCACTAGTTCATCGTTTCTCTGATCTGAGGAAGAAAAAAAACAGGCATGTCTCAGAAGTGAGAAACGTGTTCTGGGAAAAAGCAGATATGAAAAGCTTTCATTTTTATAAACGACCTGCCTGTACAGTTCTCTACCATATATTAAACGGCTCCTCTGATTCAAGGAGCTTCCCAGCTGAACGTACAGCCTGCAGTGCTGCCCAACACGCACAGTAATCAGGAGGAAAACTAGCCATTTCCTCCTCTCGTGAATCTTGACGCTTCTTCCTCAGCCCCCTTTCCACCTGCAACCCAGAAGGGCCTGGGTGCCACCCGTCTTAGCTCCTCCATAATGGGACCCTTTTCAGAGGCAAGTCCATGCACCAGAAACTGAGGGGGAGCAAAGATGCCCCACCAGCTGATTGGGGGCCTATCAACATATTTAGGTCACCCTCATTGTCCCCACCCAAGTCAGAAACATAAAAACTGCCCTCAACTGGTGCTCCCGACCTGAGTCCTTTCAAGGAAACAGGAGAAATACCTTCCTACCAATTCTTCCAAATTCACAAGCCAAAGCCTCCACTCGTTCAAGCCAATGGGGCACAGCAAATGCGTGGGAGGCTGGTGGACTGGAAAACCCAAGCGAACAGGTTGATTGTTAGCAGCCTGCATCACCCCCCGCCCCAGCAGGACAGATTCCTGTGCAGCTTCTACCCCCTGCGGGGTCCCCTAACACAGGCGGGTGACGCCCAAGTTCAACAAACGAGACAACCAAACCCAGGCCAAGACCCAGCGACTGCAGAACGAGCCCAGCCCTTCCAGGGCACAGAGGGAAAGGTCTGCAAAAGCAGAAGTCAATGAAGATGTTGAAATGAAAAGCAACTTCTAACCTGAGATCGATATGGCACACTCTCATTACAACACCGACGTCAGGGTTTGATGTTGGCATCCACACCAAGGGTGATTTAAAATGGTCCAGTTCAACTCTTCCCTCAACTGACTGCAGGAGAAAATATTTGATAGGCTCCACTTTTCTGAAAACAGCTTATTCTTTACAAATCCTTCAATAAATATTCAGGAGATGGAGTTCATTGACAATCCCCACCCAGATGTGAAGCTAATTAGCTGCTGATACCTAAAAGCTTAGTGTTTAGCTCTCTGGCACCAAAAAGGATTCTTTCAAAGGTGTATATGTTGAATGTAAAAGATAAACTGGAAAAAAGTATGGATGAAGACCTCAGAATTGTCCTCTCAAGGGTTCTCTTCTTTTTATCAAAAGACAAAGGAGAAAACCAGGAAAATCAAACCACTGGGGGGGTGGTGGGCGCGGGTGAGGGAAGGAGTCCCTGCAGAGTCAAACATTTCTTGCTGTTTTTTTTTTTAAAGAGGCTGTCAGCATTTTAAGCTGCTAATTTTCCCTCCCTAGATTTTAAATAAGCTCATCAAAAATGCAGGAGTCTAAAAAGTTTAATAACTTAGAGAAAAGATTACTTCTCCAAAAGGATTTCAAACCATTCATTCAGCTTTATTTCCCTACTGTGTACTATTTCAACACAAAACTTGGTCTCTTTGGGCACTAGGCTTTGGTTGCAGGTTTGCATTGCTGTTGGCACTTAATTCCCAAAATAAACCCGAGAAATTGGTGTAGAGTCCCAAGGCTGCATTGCAGTGAAAGAAAAGCCTTTTGAGTGGTTTCCTAAGCACCCTGCATTTAAAGTCACAGGCGATTCCATTCCTCGGTGGTGCCGGTGGACTGCCCTGTGCCCCTGCACCTCGCTGTCGGGCACCGTGAACTGGCACCAGGACAGATGTAAGGACAGGAGGTCAGGACAGGATGCGCTCTGCCTCAACGTAAATGTGCTCTCCTCTCACTTCAGGGTGAGATTTGGAAAAGAGTTTGTTTTCATCTTCACCTTCTCATGTGTGTTCCTACCCTAAGCCCTGAAATGGAGCATCATGCAGAGTGAAAACCTTCTGACAATCTGGGCAAGGAGGGTTGCGTCTGAGGAAACTGAGGCACCAGCACTCTCCCCACAGGCCTGACTCAGGAAGAGGCTGTCATTCCTACCAAGGCCCACCCTGTGCCTTCTCTTCACACCAAGGGAACCCACCAGTTATCAGTGCCGCAATCCTACTCGCCCCGTGATCGATATGCCCCGGGTGTCTTATGCATGAACTCCAGTTGTCAACTCTCATCAAGGCAACTAGATAAACACTTAAAGGTCAGAAACAAAACATCAGAACTGTCTGGTCCACAGGAACTGTTTTTCCCCATTACCACTCACTTAGTGTCGTACAGCAACAGGCCAGAAAGCTCTTCCATCCCCGTAAGTGAACAGAAATCCATCCCCCGCCCCAACAAACACACCGAAGTCTTTGCAACTCATTGTCAACATGGGCACCACTTTTATCTCAAGGGAGTTATGCTTCCATGGGGCAATTCTCCCACCGAGCACTCAGCTGCAAGGTGGCCCCGGAACCCTACAAATACTCTGGCAGCAATCAGAACCTTCTCTTTAACAGTGAAGGTTTTCCAGAAGTCAGTGACAGTAGGTTTATAAGGACTCCATGCTGGCCAAATATTTTATCCTGTTTCCTTTCTGTAGATAATTGAGAGCCATGTCTCTCACCAATAAATTTATGTACTACAGTAAAGTATGAAGGAAAACGAAGGAGGCCTCACTATCATTAAGTCCATCCTCTGTGCCACTTTTGTTTCATTTTTAAGAGTTCTGGGTCCTGTGTGATTTACTGCAACACAGATCTATCCAAATAAATTTACGAATTTTTATAGTGCACTTTGTAGGAGGTAAAGATTTTTATTCTCCCACCTCGAACTGGCATCAAGAATTAATGATGCACAATTTGTTGGATGATTTACATCCTCACTGGTTGTGGGCCCTCAGATAACAGGCAGCAGCTCTGCCTGTCCTCTTCAACAAGCCTGTCTTCCTAAGTGCTGCAGGGACTGTCGCACCTGCTCAGAGGTGGGGACTCAGCATCTGTAGCTGGAGGAGATACACGCGGACGGACGTCCAGAGGAGAAAAGGGGCAGAAGACAGGACAAGACGAAAGGCAGAAAGAGAGGGAGAGGCCTCGGAATGGATGCCAGACTGTGGTGACAGCCTCAGGGAAATATATGCTTTTTATCATGATCGTAACTCAGAGATTTTAAATCATTCACGTTACTCTCACCTCCCTGTTTGGCTTTATTCTGGAGAGACTTACTTTGCCGCATGCTCCAAATCACACTTTAGATTCGAATGCTGGTACAACTGTAAAAAGAGGCGAATACTAAAACCTAAAACTGTTATGTTTTTTTTGTTTTGTTTAAAGATTTTATTTTTATTTTTTTAAAAGATTTTATTTATTTATTTTTAGAGAGAGGGGAAGGGAGGGAGACAGAGAGCGAGAGAAACAGCAATGTATGGTTGACTCTCACATGGCCCTCACTGGGGACCTGGCCCGCAACCCAGGCATGTGCCCTGACTGGGAATCGAACTGGGCCCCTTGTGGTTCCCAGCCCGCGCTCAATCCACTGAGCTACACCAGCCAGGGCTAAAACCTAAAACTGTTAGGTTTTTTAACAAACATACATCCAAATGGTCGTTTACCTCTCCAGACTGGTCACGGCGGGGGGAGACACCAGGTTTATGGTAACACTGTGAGCAGTACCCAGAGTCCTTCAGAACTTGGCCCTGCCTTCGAAGTGCGCGGCATGTTCTACTGCACGTCCTCCACGGGAGCACCTTCCATCTTCCCAAGGCATCCTGGGAATGACCTCGGACATCCTATTGGGTGCTAATATCTGAAGTCACTTAGAAACCCAGGCGGGAGTTCTGTAAGAAACCGCACATTCGGCTGTGTCTAGAGCACACACTCGGGGAAAGCCCAGCTCTACGAAAAATGAGTCCCAGCCCCAGCCCTTGCCCCGGAAGAGCTTGCGGTCTGGCGGAAGGGGCGGTGCCTCAGCACACGCACGCGCTGTACGCGCCTCATCTCGGCGTGAGGACTGCGGCCTCCAAGTGAAGGTGCCTTGGGGCCGGAGACACCTCTCCTGAGACCCAAGGGGTGAGCGGGAATTAGATGAAAAGGGCAGAAAGCGCATTCTGAGCAGAGAAGGTTGCATGATTAAAGCAGCTTGATTAAAGCACCGCAGCATGAAACGCGAAGGTCGGTGCGGACAAAGGGCAGAGAAGAGCCGAGAAATAAGCAGGGTTCCGGGTCCTGGTGAACTTGTGGGGAGGTTAACCTCTCTAAGCAGGGAGCCAGGGAACGATGTGCTCGGAACTGCATGTTGCAGAGCTCACTCCGAAGTGGCCCCCGTGCCCTCGTTTGTGGGTTCTGGGACGAATGCTTTGACAAATAATGAGAATAGTGGCAGGGAGACCACAGAGAGCTAGATGTATTTAAAACCCTGGGGATATAAAATTATCTGGATGTAGGCAGGGATGTTACTTGGTGGTGGGGAGAGAAGAGAAGATGGTCAAGTTCACGTCGAGGGCGCTGGCTGCACACCCAGCCACTGGCCAGACGGTGGGCGCAGTGCTGGAGGCTGATGGGCGGGAGTGGCTCACGATGAAGGGGACCCACCAAGCCACGCTCCCCACCCAGGGACAGAGGTCAGCCACCCAGGAAAGACAGCCACCGTTCTGTGGTGCTTCCAGGTTCTCATCTCACCAATGCCAGGTGGCACTAAGATGGGGTGAAGGACGAACTTAAATCTTAACCTGTCACAGCAAACTGCAGTTCCACCCACTCTGCACTTCACTCCACGCAGAACAGATCCACTGGACAGAGGCTACTGAAGCAGAAACAATCTAATGTAGCAAGTCTTCCCAAGGCACGGGCCCTGCATTTGGGCCCTCCGTCAGTAACACAGAAAAATGATTATTAACAATAACATTTACTTTTTACTGGTTACCACAGACTCACCATTTGGAGATTTCAAGAGCTATCTTTGAATTTTGATAAAAGCAATACACACAGAGCTCACACCTAAATCTTAAGGCAACGGCGGCTCTAACAGCCACGGAGGGTTGGAATGGGACCAGAGGGAAAGCAGCAGGGTTTGCACATCAAAGCCTTTGCTGTGTCGTTTTTTTTTTTTTTAAATCAGGAAATTGGAATTGAGAACTTCTAAAAGGCCGTGAAGAGAGTCTTTGGCTGAAGCTAAAAAGAAAAAGAGAAATAATCAGGGCCCTAAGGGAAGGTAAAGAGGATGCAGGAGTTTCCAAAAAGGAAAAAATCACCAGTAAAGCATCCTCAGAGAAAATGTGAAGTCTTCCAACCCTGGAAAATGTGCAAATGACTATTATGTGCTTTTGCGGTGGAAGTCGGTGACCCTTGAGCAGCAGGTGGCCTTCCTGGGCCTGGAGATGACTTCTGTACCACCCCCACGCCAATGGCCCCACTCAGATGAAATCAAAAAGGATTATGTCTAATGCCATTCCTTGTGCAGATTCTTTGACTTTTCCCATGACAGTCAAGTTTCAAATTGAATGGTGAGAGTGTTCCTTCCTTCTGTGGTTGGATAAGATCTTAGAGGACCCATGAGTTTTACTGCATCAAAATCCAAAAAGACACTTACAAGTCCTTATGTTACGATGATGCTACTAATTCTGCAGAGGACAGAATGGAAAACAACAGGAAAATGGGAGAATTCTAGAACATCCACTCTAGGAAGGAGATAGGTTATCAGACTGTAGCTAATAAGGTAAAAGAGGAGAATTCATTTTAATGTTTTGAGGAAAGTCTAGCAAAGGCCAAAAAGCACACCCTTGAGGAGAAAACCAACGAGCTCCAACCTCACTTCCACCTGGCATCACCCAGAAGCACCGAGAAGACCAGTGACTTATGGTCACAGTTGGTCAAACTTTTCAAATGTCCCAACTCCCACTCAATGTTGTAGTTACGGAAGGGTGCCAGGCACTCAGGGGACAGTGGAGGGGTTGGATGGGAACAGAGGCATAAAAACTGATAGTGACCCAGGTGTCAGGAGGCGAGACTTCCACGGGAACAGAGCATGGGGAGAAGGCTGTGCCCCACAGAGAAGCTGGGACATCCCCAGACTATAGGCCTGGCCTTGAGGACTCAAGCAGCATCTTCACAGTTGGCAATAGTAGTAGGCAGGGAAGGAAAACAGAAGGAACCACACTGTGGGTAGAGGGAGAACAATGAGTCAAGACGGAGAAAAACAGGAATGTTTCCAACACAGAAAGGAGGGTAGTTTGGTCAGCAGGAAAGTGGTATCATGGGAAAAAGGCTCAAGCCAAATGGTTGCAGTTTCTGTGCCCAGCTGGGGTGGGGGCACTGAGTAAAAACCAGGACAAACGGCACGCACAACTTGGCAGCCAAGCGTGAGGCAGATGGGGTGGGGAAGCGAGGGCGGTAAGGAGAGAAGGCTCTTCCGCACAGGGATGAAGGGAGAAAGGTCAAGTGCCAGGCTAAAATGAAGCTGAGGCAAGGAATTATCCAGTAAAATACCTTTAAAGAGTCAGGAAAACATTTCTTTTAGTTCACTAAATAGTTTATGAACAAGAAGGATGAAAGCACACCTGTTGCTGGAATCTCCAAAGATCACCTCCTAATCATAAGACCTTAGAAGCTGTCGTGAAAATCACAGTCAGAGCTACTCTATGGCATGCTTTTCCTTAAGAAAAACATCCTTCAACACACACACACACACACACCACACTCTCTCCCTCTCTGTCTTTCTCTCTCTCTCTCTCTCTCTCTCCAACCTCACACCTGAGTTTGGTACTGAGTCTGTGTGCTATGACTGATTTTTCAGGCATCCAGAGAAAGGTGCTCTAAGTCAGTGTGTTTCATTCCACTTAAAATTCATCACTCTACCTTTGCGATATCTCTAAGTCCAGAAGTATGAGGGGCTCACCACAGTCTGATGTGTCCTGGGATGAAGAGTTTCTCATGTAACAAGACCCCGCACAGGAAGAACACTGGTCAAAACTCACCTTGTCAAGTGTGACTTCCTGTGACCTGAACTGGTAAGCCACTGAAAGGGAGACCGCAGGGAGGCAGGGACGCCTGCAGCCCGTCCAGGCATGAGGCTCTAGCTGGACACCTCCAACCCTGGCATGGGCCTGCGGACTCTCAGGGTGGGGAGCTGGGTGAAGGGCTGTCACGACCCAGCCCGTGCAGACCGCTGTTGTCTATTTGCTGGGTGACAGCGTGCAGCCTAACTGACTGGGGACAGAGTACAGTCTGCTTAACCAAAGACCAAAAAGGGAGCTAGGAATTATTTTTAAAACACAGAGTAAAATAAAAAAGATATATGTTCCTTTGAAATATATGTGCACAGAATTGGGCTTTTTTTTTTAAGACAAATATGATTGTTGGGAAAATAAGCAGTGCCACTCACAGGTAGCAATTTAAGATAAAAACACACACAGAAAATGAAAAGTGAAAGTCACAGGTATATCAGGGAACGCAATAAAAGAGTATGACAATACCTATACCAGAAAAAGTCAAATTCAAGGCAAACATATCACATGTCATAAAGACGGTTGTTTTATATTAATAAAAGTACAATCTGTAAAAGTGATATATCTGAATGACTATATATCAGATGCCATAGCATTAAAGCATATGAAGCAAATGCATGTGAAAAGGTTTACGGAAGCAAAGTACACAGGACACACCATCCTTATCCAAGGCCAAGGGTTCAGAAAGAGTCAGGTGCAGAGGAGTAAAATCTACACATAGTAAGCATGATTTAAGAAATGCAAAACTTCAAGACATCTAACTTTGAGCCCTACAAGCACTGAGTATACTTCTGTTTAGAGCCTATAAAATTTTTCAAAATAATATTTATGAGTGTAACAAAAATACTAGCCCAAGAAAATGGAGATCAACCAATGAAAAGGAACAAAGAGCCTAATAATAATAATAGCCTAGTATATAAAATGAATTGTTATATAACATGATGGTAAAAAGTGGCCTTGCAAATCTAAACAGATAAACTAATGATGGCTACTTATCTAATTATCAAGGGTATGAAATAAACTAGATTTCAGTTAAGTCCATCTATAATGAAAACACTTGGTTAATGCATTATGATAAAAATTAAACACAAAACACCAATAATAAAATTTGTAAATATTTACATTACATTGGATACAGAAGTTTCTTGCTATGAAAGATTATGAAGGAAGAATCTTTGAGGATTAAATATAGTTGGGTATGTAAGCAAATCATGAAAAAAAATTTGCTATATTCCTTTGCTTCCTCATAAGGATATCATTAACAAGGTAGAAAGAACTTGATTCAGAGAGTTCTGTATGTAGATATTATATCTATCTTTATTTACTGTTAAGAATTATGCAATATTCAGAAATCAGTTGTATTTCTATACACTAATAACTACCAGAAAGAGAAGAAAACAATCCCATTTATAATTGGATCAAGAAGAACAATTTACCTAAGAATGAAATGAAATAGGAGGTAAGAGGCCTGTCCCCTGAAGACTGTAAGAACAGTGAGGAAAGAAACTGAAAGAAATCAATGGAGGCACATGCTGTGTTCACGGACAGGAAGAATCAATATGGTTATAATGTCCCTAACTACCCAAAGCAATCTCTACCAAAATACCAATGACATTTTTCACAGAATTAGAACAAATAATCCTGAATTTTTATGGACCCACAAAAGACGCTGAACAGCCAAAGCGGTTTTGAGAAAGAATAACAAAGTTGCAGGGATCACACTACCTGAAAGCAAACTACACATATACTACCAAGGCAACAGTAATCAAAACAGCATGGTCAATGCAGCACCAAAACACTGGTCAATGGACGAGAACTCTGAGAGCCCAGAAATACACCTATGCTTATATGGTCAATTACTCTGTGACAAAGGAGGCAGGAACATACAATGAGGTAAAGACAGTCTTTTCACTAAACTGTGTTACGGAAACTAGACAGATATATGCAACAAAAGAAGAAGAAGAAGAAACTAAACTGCTTTCTTACCCTACACACAAAAATTAACTGAAAATGAATTAAAAACTAAAACTGAAGACCTGAAACCATAAACTCCTAGAATAAAACATAGGCAGCAAACTCTGACGTGTGTCCTAGCCATGTGTTTACGGCTGTCTCCCAGGGCAAAGACAACAAAAGCAAAATGAACAAATAGGACTACGCCAAACATAAAAAGCTTGTGCATCATGAAAGGAAACCATCAGCCAGATGAAAAGACAACAGCGTCCTCTGCCCCATCCTGGTGTCCCGTAGCCTGCCCTGTCCTCACAGACTTGACTGAAACTCTCTCACAGCATGGGTGTCCTTACCTGGCAAAGAATGGAGAGTTACAGAAGCACAGCTTCCATGATGGGATTGTTCATTGACAAACAAAGGCCTCCCTGTTTCCTGTACATCCAAGTTACAGCCCAGGTTTCACGTGTGATCCTGCCAAACCCATGCAGCTACATGAGGCTGAAGAGCAAACACTGTAAGGCTCCCCCTCAGAAGACAGCAGCCCCCCAGCCTGAGCGCCCACGGTCTGGCTCAGCACCCCAGCCGCAGCTGAACTCTCTGGGATGTTTATTCGGACACTTACCTAGCCCTGTACTTGGTTCTTGTCCTACATGGCCAAGAAAGAAAGCTAGCGGCTCTTGTGCTTAGTGTTTTGACTAAAATGGGGTTCCCTCCAATGTCCTACCCCTCGTTCACCTCGTGCGCTGAACAGAGGAAGAAGCCGTCTTGCAGATCGGCGCAGCCCCGCAGAGGCTCCCGTGGCCCGCACCCAGGAGGTCTTTCCTGGCTCAGGCCGTGTTTGAACCAGCAGTGAATCCCTGTAAATCTAAAGGATTATGCTTTTGAAAGACTGAAATGGAAAAACTCCTCTTAAAAAAAAAGTCCTCCTAAGACATAAAGCCAATAGCCAGTATTTTTGCTTGATTTACTGGAAACGAGGTGGTTTATGCTACTTACTCTAGACATGTGTTTACTTACTTTTATAAAACATATTCTCCTATAGGCCAAGGTGTCAAGGGCATTTTCTTCTCATCAAAATAATAAATCAACTCTTTAAAACCACTGGAAAGGTTCCGGTTCTGATGGCAGAACCAGGTGGCTCCCCAACACGCCACACTTCTGGGTCCTTCTGTCCTTCCTGCACAGCTTGATCAGTTGACAACTGCAGGCAGTCAGAGCACTTTCGTCACACACAAAAATGGTTCCCCTTAGAACCAAAAATAAATAAAAAGGCATCAGCATCCAGCCAGACCATCCGGAGAAATCAGACTTTCCTTCACGCTCACCGCAAAGCCGATAATTGCTGACTCGGTCAGGAGGCCGAGGACAATCGCAGAGGGTGGGGGGTGGCGCACGGACAGTGCAGCCACACAGACCGCAAAGGCCTCAAGGCTTCGCCGTTGCAAAGGGGCTGCCGGTTACAGCAAACTTTTGCTGGCTGTGTGCCAAGGCCAGGGTAAGACTGCTAAACATATGTCTGTGTGACCCGGACAAATCGACGTAAGCTCTGGCTGCGGCCTGGGAGCACCAGCCAGTCCCCACGCCAAGTGACCCCCAAAGACGGGAGCCGGGGTGGGGGTGGGGGGATCAGGGAAGTGAAATTTGGTTAACAGCTCCTGTGGTTACACAGACTGAGAAAAGCTCTGACTCGCATTTCTGGAAGGTTATGAAAAGAGTCGTCTCTTCACAGTCTTGGCACTTTTGTTGAACAGGCCATTCATATTATTATAGCCAACGGGAAATTTGCATGTGGGCTGAGTGACTCACAGAGAGCCACTCTGACAGTGAGCAAACGGAGAAGACTAAGATGAAGGAGCACTTGCAGGTACCTGCAAAGTACATTGTGCTGAGGATGCGTTTGAGCAAAATGGCTACCTCCTTTTTCATACATAGGAAAATCAACATTTCTTTTAACAAAACCATATTCTTATAAGGCAAATTATTTTTGAAAGTGACTGAGCTAAGCCCTTTTGTAAAAATGAAGATCCTACACTGTAGAAAGCAGCATACGCTTATCTCTCTGTAACTTTTTGCCCCCCCTAAACATGAGGCTGCCTTGCCACATGGCATTCAATTTTTCCAAGCAAGTAGATGAAGAAAGTCCCCAAATCTTGTGTGCTTCCAAACGGCGCAATACTTAAAGCATTTCAGAAATGCTATTTTCGGTTTTACTCATAACAGCCTCAAAAAAAGATTAGGAAGCAATCATTTCCCCCAGTTCTACAGATATATAAGATTTGATTTAGGGACTTTGAAACACCAGATAGAAAGTAAGAAAACAAGGATTGGCAGGGGATGAGGTCATACTCCGAAACAATGCTGACTTTTACACACACACACACATATGCACACATCCAACTTTTTACTTAGAGAAGTTTACATTTGTGAAGAGTTTAAAGTTTAAAGGAAATCTCTAGGGATGTTTGACCTTGTGTCCTTTATTTACCCCTTCATTTATTTTTGGACAAGTGGTCTCATGGATGGGTGTGGACAGGAAGCCTGAATGCCTATACACAACCTGCATTAATTAGGACAGGGAAATTTTGTTTTTGTTACTCAAACCTCGAGTCTCCTAGCCAACCACTCAGGGGTCTAATCTGAGGCACTGGCTTGGGGTGGGACTGTGTCTGACCTGTGGCGGTGGCGCAGAGAGAGCCACAACTAAACACAGGATCCTAGGTGATGGCCAGCATCAGCCGCAAAGGTATCCCGGCATCCCAGGCTGAGAGCCAAACGTGCTGAAACAAAGGCCCCGGTCCAGGATGAGCTGAGGGAGCCAGGAGACAAGGGCAGGCTCGGCCCAGGACCCACAAGCAGAGCAGGAAAGGGCTCCCACGGTGCCGGCACAGACTGGGCGGATCCTGGAAGGCAGACCCCTGCCTGGCCCACCCACGGGAGGAGCTGGGCTGTTCGCATCAGGGGTATGCTGGCCTTCCTGCCACGGGTCCACAAGAGCTCATCCTGTCTCCTTTGACCATTGCCCATCCCTTCCTCCCCACAGCAGAGTTGAGTTCACCATGTCCCCGAGGTCATGCACCCTATCGCCATGGGCCCCAACGAGACCCTCGCATCTCCCTCTGACCCCACGTCCCACCTCCTTCTGCACAGGAGAGACATCCTCACGTGTTAGAGGTACACTTGTCTGTTTGGGCTCCTGATAGTCTGTGTACACAGATTTACATTAATGGAGTCTTGCTTTATATTTCCTTCCTTTTTTACCTATTTACTCAGAGCTGAGCATCGAGCTGCATTCCCTTCTCCACACAGGACGCCTGCCTCCGTATAGGCTGCCCCTCCTCACAGCGCGACAGAGCTGCAGGGAGCAGCCCCCGACACTTTACTCACATCCTGGACAGGAAATCCCATTCACGCTCGGCACTGTGAATTCCGTCTCCATTCCATCAGCAGCCTGTTGTTAACCATGCACATGGCCACCTTCATGAAAGAGAAAACCTTACTTCGGGTATCAGATCAATCACAGTGTGCCTTATGGTTGGTGACTCTGAGGTTTAAGAAGTCCTCACTACATGGCATTAATCATTATCAAGTGTTTTGTTCTGCGTTGATCAAGATAATCACATTTCTCCTTTCATCTTTTAATGTGGTGGGCCGCATCCATCAACTTCCTGAATTTCTGGATTCCTTTAGTGCTCCATTATCTGAACTAATTAATATGGTTTGTGCTCATCTCTTACACAAGAGAATTAAAGTAAAATTTTTGTAAATCTGCACCTAAGATTCATTATTGGACAAGAGTTCTTTTGGACAAAAGCACTCTAATGGAACATCATTCCTGTGTGCGCTCAGCCGTGGGTGTGACCTAACAGACTCATGCATTCCACATTGTAGAGGCCCGATGAGGTCAGTTACAATGTAAGATCAGGTGAAAGATGGTCGCGGCCAGCAGGAAAGGGGACCCAGTGTGCTCTGTTCCACCGGCGCCACGCGTCTGTCACTGCTACTCTGAGGGCCAGCTCCACGCTCAGGGTCACAGGGGAAGGACATCCGAGCCCCCGCCTGCTGGCGTTAGAGCTCTGAACGCAGTCACTGCCTAGAAACAGAATAACCAAGTGAAACCTTCCTTCTGATGTGTATGTAGCATTGCAAAATTCAAAACACACTTCATACTTTACCATTTCTAGCCAACCAACAGGAAGGAGTGATGACCCATTAAAGTGCTTTTGTCCCAAAGGACTCTCGCCCAGTGATGACTCAAGTGCAGATTTCTGACAATTTTCTCAATTCTCTTCCCACTCGGAGTTGTGTGATTCCTCCTTTTTAAAGGGAACGTTACGGCGAAGCCCCCCTTGCCCCGTTCGTGTCTTTACGCCAACATCACAATGCCTGGAGAGAGTCAGGAACAAAGACCCCCCTGATTTTTGGTCCAGGAAGCCAAGCTGAATTCCACGTAGAGCAGTTCGCAACCCTAACACAGTCCCCTTCACTAGCTCCTGCCCTGCGTGGGTTTCAAAGGTGACACACGACCTCTGTGATGAGTCACCTGTGTTCGAAGGTCCTCCTTTCCCTCCAGGGCCACAGTCCTACGGGACGTTCATGTGGACAGCAGCCCAACAGAATGCAGTAAGCAAGCATTTTTAATAAGAAACTTTAGTAAACAAGTGTCAGCACTGATTGATTATATAGCCACCGCAGTACGAATCCTACAGAACCTAAACTACCAAAGCTCAAGTGTTCATTTTCCAGACAAATTTTTATTTAATCAGAAATTGCCTGTTTTTAATTAGGTTTTAAACTTTGGTGTCTAAGAGAAAAGAGATAATCAGATGAATGATGCCAATATTCATTTGCTGGTAGAGAGGGATTCAATGAAATAAGCACTCGGGGTTCAGTGGGGCCCAAGGGAGCACCTATGATATTCCAGAGCATAACAGACCTGCTTCCCGCGTTGACTTCTGCAGAAGCCAACCAGGGTCAGCAGGTGCTGCTCCAAATCAGTCTCAGTTGCTCTGTTTCCCAGGAAAGCCAAACCTGTTGCTCCCCTACATTTCACACTGTTGCAGCAAGGGAGCAAGGCCCTGACCACCTTCCCCCGGGCCTCCTCTCAGAGCCGCACCTGCCCTGAGTGACCTGGACAGCAAGGCCACCTCCTGCACACGGAGCAGGTTTTGTTGACGGCTTGCTACAAAAGCAGTGGAGTCCCCAAACTCCATTACCACGTGTTCCATTACCATGCTACGAAGCCACTGTGGTGCTTAGCATATATCCCTGGGCTGTCTGGTGTCACTTCCGTGGCACCTGGGGTCAAGGTGAACCAACATAAATGAGCTGAAGCTCTTGCTGAACCCAAGCAATGAAGTCCTTGCCGTCTGACCTGGTACTGTTCTATTTCTTGCCAGCATTCATGAGGGGATAACAGACTAACTTAGTAACCTGCAAGTGGGGGGTGGGGGGGGAATCAATTCACAGACTGAACATCTTTGACAAGGAAATTTTTATTGTATTTTATGTTTCTGACCAACTAAAATCTATAAATAACCTGAAAACCTAGAATAGAAAACAGTATGGAAAATTCTCATTCTTGGCTCATTTTTTTTAATTTAAAAAAAAGTTTAAAGAGTCCTAGAGGACCTTTTAATTTTAAGCCACACCCTTCATTTCTTTTTTCTTCCCACTTCCTCTACAAAAAAAAAAAAAAAAAAAAGCAACCTTAATAAGCCTTTAAAAGCAACATAAAGTCTAAGCCAGAGCCCTGGAGAATTCTTCTGAATTTGCTTGAATCATAGGGGCACAGACGACAGACATAGTTCAAAGTTCCACGCCGGAGATCACTTAAGCGGCAACATGATTCTCGGAGCAACACGGAAGCTTCGAAGGCAGAAATGGCAGAGGGGAAAAAAATCGATAAAGGACTGTTCATAGAAAGACAGGACAGAAAAACCAGAGAAAGAACGCGTATGGAAGGCACATCGGATGGAGATTTGACCCAGCAGGTGCCCACGGGGCCAAACGTTTCCTAAAGGAGGACTCGCAGGATGCGTTGAAGAGGAGTGTGTCTTCGGGGTGAGAACTTGGGTCCTCGGGGGACTGGAGAACCATGCAGTAGCATGAGGAGCCTTAAAACGTGGGGTTTTTTCCATCATGATACGAATGGCCAGTTTTAGCTCATTAACTTAACCAGGACGCAGCTGTGCCGCCTCTACTGCTGAGCGGGTTCAGAGTGGGGGCAGCAGATCTGCCACGCCTGCCTTTGTCGCGCAAAGGCGCGGCGCCAGCAGCTGCGCCCTGGGTCGGCCACCGCAGGGCCGAGGGCTGCGGCAGGGACAGAGCAACCCAGCAGGCCTGGGAGGGCTTTTCTCGGCCCTGCCCTGAGGTCCTGAAGACAGACACACAGGATGGGGCAAGAGAAGGGCTACAGCTGGTCATGTGCAAACAGTACAAGAGTCACCCAACAACAATGCAAGGATAAACTCCGTGTTGCACGCGCTCACAACTGGAAACCGATCTGTGCCCGCGCCCCGCTGTACGAGCCAAGCACACGTCTGCCGTCCTGGCGCCGAGCCTCTAGGGGGCGCAGACGGTGAACAAGCGCGTGCAGCGCTGAGTGGCACGTGTTCGATACTGAGAGGGGCTTTGGGGAAATGAAAGCAGGACAAGAGTAAAGAGTGTTTTACATCAACGTGCAGGTTTTTGACGTCTTGTACAGTTATTTTAAGCTGATTTATGTTAAATTCTCACTTTTAAAAGGGTCTCAAAAAATAAGTGAGTGCTTTTTCTTTCAATTTGGGATTTATAGTGTGCCTCAGTTAAAACTAATTGGGATGTTGGGCATTTACTGAGGAAAAAAAATGCCACAGTCCAAATTTCTATGCAACGTCGAGTGACTTTCTGAAATAAAATCACCCACCAGTTGTGAAGTTTAACGTCCTCTTTTACACAAATGGCTGCCTCATGGCAGGTGAAAACTTAAGAGATCTTCTAAAAAATAGAAAGACTAAATTTGTACCAGAGAATTTTAGGATGAAGAAGCTTAGAGATGTGTAGGGCAGGGAGCAGGTTGGAAATTCCTGTATCTTCCCCATAATTTTGCTATGAACCTAAGTATGCTCTAAAACATTAAACATTAAAAAAAAAAAAAGGCTAAGAAACCATTTTGTTTGACTTGTGTTCGAGGAAGAAGTCATCAAATCCTAGGAAAGCCAAGCCAACCCAGCTTGACAGCGAGGCCCCAGGGAAGGGTGCAGCCCCAGCCTTGGCCCAGCCACACGCTGCCCATTGTTCAGAAACCTCAGCAGGGCAGAGCCCAGGGACAGCAGTGAGGGGTCTGGAGCCCAAACACCTGATCGCAAATCCTGACAAGTTCCTTACACCCACTCAGCTACATCTGGAACCTAATCATGGATGTGATGAGCATCATGCCCTGCGATGCCCCACCTCCTCCTCCAAGTAAAGCAATATGGATAAAAACAAAACAGAACGATTCCCTTCTTTAAAAAGAGAACAGCTGTTGTGCCTACCCTCATAAGGTTGCAGCCAGAATTAAATTAGTTAATATACTCACAGTGCTCAGACAGAGTTTACCGTATACATAAAACTAAAAATAATGACAGTTACTTAACATTCTACTTTTGAAATAGTATGAGACAAAAAACAGCTAAGACATCTGAGCCGTGGAAGAGACTGAGTTATTCTCCAAACTGCCGCTGTGTCCCCTGCCCACCCATGCCCCCATGCCTCTGGGTCCTCCACGCAACCCCAGACACACTGCGGCGCTTCCTGCAAGCAAGCATTCCTCTGGCCGCAACCGTTGTTGGAGGTATACGAGGCCCACGCGTACGCACTGGGAGTTTAGCAATTAACAAACACAGGTTTGCTTCAAATGTCTGCTTTGTGGCCTCGGCTCCCAGGTCCACTGACTGACTGATAGTCATTTTCAGATGAGGTGTGTCTGGGGACGGTAAAAGCCATTTCAACTGTAAACACGGGTGCAGAATACAACTAGCAATAAAGTAAAATCCTCCTCACTGCTGACCGACTGATAGTCATTTTCAGATGAGGCGTGTCTGGGGACGGTAAAAGCCATTTCAACTGCAAACATGGGCGCAGAATACAACTAGCAATAAAATAAAATCCTCACAGCAGAATCTCCCCTTAATAGATAAAAATAATCTTTTTAATATACAACAATGAAAACATTGGCTACCAAAACAGAAGCTTTGAAAAGATCAAGTCAACTGTGTGAAAGATCTCAGAGACAACACAAATAGTTATGTGTCTTGGAAAATAAAACAATGAAGTTGTTTGTACTTTTTTATAACTATGTTGCTTTTCCTTACCAGGGGCTCACAGAACCAACAGAATTCCAACCCAGCCACAGAAGGGCTGCATTTACCCACCTGCCTTGGCCCTCGTTCTGCTGGGTAAAGAGGGCAGAGCTCATCTGTTGAATAAATGAAAAGCCTTGATGCTACCGAGTGTTTTGTGGAAAAGAAAGTCACCCATATAACACTGTGTTCTGGCAGTGGGCAGAGACGCGGTCATGCGAAGTCCGTGTGGACGCAGGCAGGAACATACGCCATGGCAGCCCTCTACACGGCTTGGAGCGTTAGGCCCGTGGCTTTTCACTGTGGCGGTTTTGCAGGAAAACATTAGCAACGTTTGTTATCAATAGCAATTCCAAGCCCTGTGTGTCTGAAACACTCTTTAATAATGCATTGCTTCCTAATGATTTTACCCACGAGACAGGTGTTGATGAATTTCAAGTCCGGGCCTGGAACAGCACGGTCCGCAGGTCAGTATTGAATACCGCACCAGAGGACGGCCAGGTTCATTAAGAGTCCAGGAAAGTCCCTCATTAGGTGAAGAATAATAGCTTTGGCAGCAATTTTTCAGGCAGGTTGAAAATATCACTTCCAAAAGCAAACTTTTCCCACCAAAATGGTACCCAGTTTGCTGCATTATTAATTACACTCGGAATTAGCGATCCAGTGCCCTGGTTCATGGTCACAGAAACGGCCAGGTGTTAACAGCAAACATCAGCTGTAGAGTTTCGCAGCCACTTAGGGAAACGTGCGTTCCAGGGGTGCAGGGCGCCGTGCATGGCGAACGGCGTCACGGTAAAGGGCACTGGGAAATGGATTGATACTTTCATTATCAAACCCTAGAAAGGAAAGGTGGAAGAAATACCTTTGTGCACATTGGTTTGCACTGGAAGACCCCGCTAAAACCAAGGCTGAACATTGTTCAAGGCTCCTGACGCTTTTCAGAGCAAGTTACTAATTTCCCACTTTTCCTTTCCTGGGGCAGGCAGCTTTACAAGGTTGCTCAGACAGGGAAGTTCATCATCTCACTAATCCTAAACCTGCTTTCTTTTTTAGCAATTAGTAATGATGATGAAAGAAAATTGTTACAGTTTCAAGTCATCCTCTTGGCTTCTACATAACAATCATTTTGACTCCAGTTACTTGTCTATAATATGGTTTCCTAAGATGAAAAAAAACCCCTGCATTTTTAAATATTGTATAATCATGCAGCTATACTTCAGGGTGGAAATAATTGCACCAGGCAAAGTCTATTGTTGTATACTATTTATTTTTGTGCCACTTAAGGAGGACTGTTCGCCTAAACATGCATCGTATTCTCATCACTCATTCTGCCTGGAACCTGGGAGCTTAGCAGGCATCTCTCTCCTTCTTCCAACTCTCCTCCTGTCCTCGGGGATGGGAGAGATGGAGCAGCACAATAGGACATTACAGGAATACAAATGCATTCTTTTCAGCCCAAAGGAAGGGCTGGCAACTGAGTAGATTGTAAATAATTTCCTCTGTTCCATATTCCGTGGAGTTCAATTTGAACTCGCGAAGAGTGAACCCGATAATATATTTTGTAATTTAGGCCACAATATCTTCAGGCACAGATTAGAACCAGAAGAAGTAAGGGTGGATATCATTAAAGTTGGTTTTTAATCTTCCTTACTTTCCACACTTTGCCTTATTGCAGATAAGGAATGCAAAGTGCGTCTCGTGGCACCTGCGGAAGACCTTGAGGAGGCCATGATAATGTCAAGCTTTCGCACACCCACGGAATAATGGAGAGGGAGAGCAAATGAGAGGGGGGCATGGGCACGTACAGCGTGAGGGAGGGACGCACAGAGGCCCAACTCAAAATGAGGAGCCCAAACGGGGACAGAAGCGTTCATCTGTTTTCATAACTAACACAGCTGTGCTGGAATTCGATTTTTATTCTAATGATGTCGTTTAGCTCTGCCTTGAATATTCAAAATGAGCAAAGTGTAAAATTATCGATCACTTATAAATCATTTCTGCTTGGGGTTCATTTTCTTGACTCATTTGTTTAAAAACAGAACTATGCATTAATTAATGAAACTCTAAAAGTGAAAGGATAGTAAACAAAGAGAGAGAGAGAGAAGGCGGCAAAAGAGGGAAGCCTCTCACACCCTAATCGGGCAGCAGCCCCCACATTCACATCCCCCATGGCATCTGTAAAATTTCGGAGGCGAGGGCTCTACCCTTCACCAGTGCCGCCCAGAGCCCTGGGGGTGGGCCCGGCGCCAGCCTTCTCCGATTCTTAGGTGACTGACGCATGTAGCCAGGGCTGAGGAGCGCCAACCGCACCTTCCTTGGGCAAAGACGTGAGTCTGGGCTCCTTGAGTGGCTGTGGAGGTGAAGTGAGTCTGTAACCCAAGCCCGGTGCCTCCAGCCCCTCCTGGGATGTGCTGGGCGCTCAGAATGCAGGAACTCACTAGCATTTCTACCTGGTCACGATACAGGGATTAAATGAAGGGATGGAAGGATGGATGGAAGGATGGCTTTTTAGTCTTCTAGGGTCTTCTACCCAAAAATCTTACTCCTGTGGGTCATGCTCAGTCACTCCTAGAGGACACTGAGGACGATGTACAAGTGGCAGCGTAATCCTTGACGGCCGAGGCACGGTAAGGAGCCAGGGACGCCCACGGGGAAAGTGCCGAAGACAAATGGCCTGCGTTTCTCCATCTGCACGAGCCAGCCCTGCAGGTGCTGGACGGGCGCCCAGACGTGTCCAAAGAACCGCTCGGCCCGAGGAGCCTCACTTTCAGGGCTTGAGAAGCACCGAGCCCAGAGGCCCGAGGAAACCGGAAAACCCTCTAACGGAACCGCGATCGTCATGTTCCTGGCTTTGCTCCCCTCTTGCCTCCCCACAAACACCCCCATCACAGAACTGTGCTAGTAAGGTACTGAAAAAATAGACCAAAAGAGTCATTTCCACCAAATAATTACACAGCCAACTCATTTACCTCGTTTATATGTTTATAGCCAGGAGGACTGTGAGAAAAAACTAACCATTTTCAAGTGACCATCGGAAAACTACTTAAGAACGCAGTGATGGATTTTCACACGAGTCACACAGCTGCTATCAAAGGCCCTCGGTGTCAGAGTCCACCATGGGGACTGTCCTTGAACTCTCACCAGAACAGAGGAGAGGGTTCCCTGTGTCACAGTGGCCACTCTGCTGCATGCAAGGAACAGCCAAAGCCTGTGGGAAATGGATCCTAATACGCAGTTCGGCACCTCGAAGTGCTTCAGAGAGAATCCCATTTTCAACTCACGGTCACACTTCTGAAGTTCTCCTTTCCGCTGCTTCCCACTGTCCCCATATCCTAGGACCCTCTGGCTGTCCCCGCCCGTCCCTCTCATGTCGGGCTGAGGTTCAGGCTCCCTCTCCCATTTCGCTGAGACACCTGAGTCCAGCCTCCCTGGCCACCTTGCGTTTCCCCGAGTTTCACCGTCATCATCCCAATCCTTCTGAATAAAGAGAGACTCGGAGCTGACCAGCCCATGGGGACTCTTCCCCTGAGCAATTTGGAGAGCTGGGGAAGAGGCACGATTTTCAAAGAAAAGGATTTAGATAAATGGTTGTGATTGGTGCAGTAATACATGTCCCCAAATACTGAGAGAGTTTCAAAAGTTTCAAGATTTCCCTTCAAGTTTGTCTGCTGAATTGTTAAATAGGTTTGCAAAAATATAAATCGAGTTTAATACTGACTGTCATTAGGTGAACAAGTTTGTTGAACAAGTTTGATTTTTTTAATCTTTTTTGGCTTAATATTTTAGAATTTTCTTCCGTAACAACAGCAGCTTTTTTCTTTGTAACTTTCAAATGGCACCTCGAACAGTTTCAGGCGTCAGAGGGTGGGGACATTTATATAAAGCGTGTTCTCTCACTTGTCTTCCTGAAACTCCTCTGTAATTTGCCATATTTTTATTTAATCAACAGCCTCTCTTCACTGAAATAATTAACTTATTCAAGCTTTAACTTCTGAATTTTTCAAGTAATTCCCTCATATTCCTCTCAACATTTTGGAAACAAAGAGCATGAGGAAGTGTGAATCTCTTCCTTCTCTCCTTCTCCCCCAGAGTTTATTTTTAGTGTTTTGCTTCGTCTTCAGGAATAGATGGTCTATTTGTGCTCATTAGCTAACTTCTGATCACTTAGCAATTCCTTCAAGCCGAGCAGACTAAGCCTTGACTTCCCTTCTGTAAGCTTAGTTCCTGTCCTACCCACCTGCCATCTTTCTGGTCTAATGGATGGAGGAAGGGAAGGCAGAGATGACAGAGAAAAAGGAGATTCAAAAAACATGGGTTGATCTTGAGAATATCAGTCTAAGTGAAATAAGTTAGATAAAGTCACGAACCATATGATTGCACTTACATGGGGGACAGAACATGTAAAGCAACAAATGAACAAATAAGACAACAAACTCAGAGATGCAGACAGCAGGGGGTGGTTACCAGAGGGAAGCAGGGGGTGGGGGTAGTGAAGGGCAGAGGGAGGCAAACACATGGCGATGGAAGATTTGACTTTGGGTGGTGGGTGCACAACGCAACATACAAGTCATGTACCATAGAACTGTACACTTGAAACCTATGTTATCTTATTAACCAATGTCACCCCACTAAATTTAGTTTTTAAAAAAGCAAGTAATCACTGATGCAGGCTCTCTGCCTCCTGACCCTGTCCCGCAGCACAAAGGCACCAGGCAGCCCTCCTGGCCCCACAGAATTCTCAGCAAACCCCTGACCTCACGGAAATCCAGGAGGGGCTAAGGTATAAACTAACCCAGAAGGATTGCAAGCACAGGGTGCAGAAAGCAGAACAGATTAGTCTTTGAATCCCAAATGATCTGCTTTTCATTTTCCTAAGTTAAGGTTTGCTTCCATGCAGGGTCCAGTTTTTCAGCTTATTCTAAACAGCTCTGCTCTGACTTCAAAGCCACGCTTGCAGGCAGGTCAGCATGGCGGCTGGTCTACCTGCCCCACGCGCTGCCCGCACACAGCTGGCCACATTGTGGGAGGAAGACACATCCACATGGAGGGAAAGACCCACTCATCACATGGTACAGGGTTTGGTTCTGAGCACGGTTCTCGGGCTCCTTCACCCTCGGTGCCACACAAATACTCACAGCTCCAGCGGATGCCGCCCATCACTGCCACACAGCACAGTGAGGCCCTGGGGACGTGGCAGGTTAGCCCGTCTGGGTGAGGGCTGAGACTCCGGGTCCCGGCACATGGCACTAGGCAGTACCTTTTCCCAAAAGGAACTGAGTGCTTTGCTTCGTTCTGTTCTGTGGGGTTTTGATCTGCGCTGCTTTACATGAAGTAGTGGCAAGATTTACCCCGTCCATGATCAGGTTTCGGGTGCTGGGGCCAGGCTGGGGGCTCTGGGACAGAGGGGCCCATCGGGATAGGATCTTGAGGAGAAAATAAAATGAGGGCCCTGGAATTACAAATCCGAGCTGGCAATGTGGCCAGAGGCGGAGGGGAGCAGGCAGTGGAGCCTGTCCTGGCCAAGTCGGGCCACAGGAGAGGCACCCTGGGCAGGACAGGTTTGAAGCAGAGAGAATGTGCCTCCAAATGGAGACGCTGCAGGGATGTGGGAGCAGGAATGCGAGCTACCCCACTGGGGGACCTGTCACACATGGGAAGCTGAGGATTCCTGACCCCAAAGAGGCTGTTGAGTATTCCTGGCACTGTAAGCATTCAGATCGCAACCCACTCGGGAAAAACAGCAGGGAATTATTTCTGAAGGTGAAGACACAAGTGGTTACCGAGATCTCTGAGAAACTGGTGGGCCAGAGAAGACACAGCATGACCGACAGACTGATTCGTGAGGGTCAGGTAAGGCGTGTCCCACACAAGTGACGCAAAGACACACTGACGTGGCTGCGGCTGTGAGACTGATATGCCCGGGAAGCGCCTGGGACCGGGTGGGAGGGCTGCTCCCCACGGAGGGTCCTCCACTTTGAGCTGGATGCCTGATGGGACGGGTCTTCATTTTCTCCTCTGGGCAAGGGGTGGAGAGGCACAGAGATATGTGGTGGCCGGAGAAGGGGGCTGTCATAGGGACTGTGACTGGCCGGCAAAGACTCAGGTCCCAGGGTTAACGCCTCGCCGGGACCACACTTCCACCCTCTAGACAGGCTCTGTAATGGAGCCTGGCCCCGCAAAAGCCCCAGAGCAAGCCTCCCCCGCTGCCATCCGAAAGTCGTACATTAAAGCTCGCAGTGCCTCTGCCAGCCCGCGTCCCTAGATGCTCTGTGAAAGAGAATTATCCACCCCCCTTTCCTCTGCCACTGAGACAGCTTATGTGAGCAGGAAATACATCTCGCCTGTGTGAAGACACTGAGGTGTTGGGGCTCATCTATCAGAGAGGCTAACGTAACAATACATCCCATATTGCTGAGCTTTCTAAATTACCCATGCAATCCCAAAAGTGAACAGGAGGTTACAATCTATTCTACTGGAGGAAATATGATAAATCACATTAAATTATAAATGACTGATTACAATATACAGAAACTAAAACTGTCCACAGTTTCAAAGCCAAGGAATTCTATGTCCAGCATTATGGCGGACTAGAAATCCTCCAACTAAATATCTTTAATATGCTACACTTTTAAAATATCTTTTTAAATTCATCTGATTTGGAAAGAGAGTGGGGCGATCTTCAGAGGCCGAACACGATGATAATAAACTCGTAGGGGACCCAGTGATGAGCCTGACGGCTCTTCCAAAAGCAGGTGCAGGCCACCTGCTTCTCGCCTGCTCACCAGGAAACTGGGAACAAGCCAAAGGCATCCAGGAGAGCAGTCAGATCCCACCCTCCACAACGCTCGTGGCCACAACGAGGTGTCCCCTCAGTGGGAGACAGATCGACACAAATAACAGCACCACTGGGAAGAAGGGGAAGTTGCCGAACCTGGCACGAGCCATGAGTGGAGAGAAATAAAGTCTTACCTGAGAATTCCTATCCACAGAACTAACTTCACTAACAGATGCGGGGGCAGAATTTACATCACTTTCACGGCCTGACAAACCTCAAGTGGAGCATTAGCCTATACCAGGACGTCCTGCGGTACCCCAAGATGCCTGGTGGGGGTGAACACACAGTGCCCATGGGGAAGCCACCCCACCCCAGGCCTCCAGACTTCCCAGGGAAGAAAGCCTTGGCCACCGGGAGCGCACTATGAAAATGCAAAATCACAACAGGAAACAACCGTGCATGAGGGAGACTAACTCTTCAACAAATAATACTCTAGTCCCACAAAAACTGCAGGGTTTAAATGATCAGACACAGAATTCAGAATTTAAGCTACAAATAATGAGCAATTTTTTTAAGAAAAGATAGTAAAAGAATATGACAAAGGAAAAAATTTGAATCAGCAGATTTGAAAAGCTGTAAATAGAAATGAAAAGTATAATATTAATGCTAAAAACTCAATGGATGAGTTAACTAACTTATCACATACAGCAAAAAAGAAAGTTAATGAAGTGAAAGATCGAGCTAAAGACTGAGTGCAGAATGTAACACAAAGATAGAAAAATATTGAGTCTAAGAGGTTAAGAAACATGAAATTCAGACTGAGAAGATGTACTACAGATCTATTCAGATTCCCAGAAAAAAGATTCAAAAAAGAATGGACGCAACCAACGGGGAACTAATGAAAGCTGCCCACCCTCAGACTTGGGTGTCCCCAAAAGTCTGCACCCAGGCGAACAGAAAGAAATCCACACAGACTTGTTACGGTGAATCGGAGGAAATTTTAAAAGCAAGTAGAACAGGAAAGTCGAAGAATGCGACTCAAAGCTGACTACTCAACAACTAGAGCGGCAACTCAGTAACAAGTGAAAGAAACCTTCCATGGATGGACAAAACATCGTTCTTAGCCAACCTCCATGTGGTTTTGGACAAGGCGCCATGTCCTCGCGTCAATGGGGAAAGGACAGTCTCTTCAAAGGGCTTCAGGAAAACCAGCCATCCACAGGCAAAAGAGTCAAGTTATTGGACTTACTTTACACCATGTAAAAAGTAACTCGAAATGAATCAAACCCCTAAACATAAGGCCTAGAACTATGCAACTCTTCACAAAAAACATGGGGGAAAGCTTCGTGACACCGGATTTGTGATACCAAAGACACAGGCAACAAAAGCAAAAATTAACAAGACTCCGTCAAAACCAACAACTTGCAAAGGACACAACAGAGTAAAGGCAACTGAAGGGATGGGAGATGGTATCTGTAAGGCATAAATTTGGGAAGCAGTTAATATACAGAATTCATTCTTTTAAATGCCTAAAACTTAACAAGAAAACTAAAAAAAAGGCAATAGACAGTTCTCAAAGACGGCACGCAAATGGTCAACAAGCACATGAAAAGGTACTCAACAACACGAATTGTTCGGAGAGTGGAGGTCAAAACCACAGTATCCCTTCATGCCCATTAGGATGACTGCCATTGGAACACGGAAAGTAAATGTAGGCAAAGATCTAGAGAAACTGAAACCCCTGTGCACGGTTGGCAGGCATTCAAAATGACGTGGCTGCGGTCTGAAACAGGAGGGCAGTTCCCCAAGAATCAAATATGGAATCACCGTATGATCCAACAACTCCACTTAGGGGTGTGTCCAGCAGCGCTGAAAGCGAGATCTCAAAGATGTATTTGCACACCCGTGTTCATAGCAGCGGCATCCACAATAGCCGGCAGGAGGAAGCGGCCCAAGTCTCCATCGGCGAATGAATGGATAAACAAAACTGTGGCGTGTGCACGCCAGGGGAGAGTCATCGGCCTGGAAAGGGAATTCTGAGAAATGCCAGCGCGGGCAAAACTGGAGGCCAGCATGCTAAGCGAAACAGGTCACAAAAAGACAGACACTATGATTCCACTTGCGCGAAGTGCAAGTCAAACCCAGAGAGACAGAAAGTAGGAAGCGGTTGCCAGGGGCTCGGGGCACGGGGTGGGCAGGGAACAAGGAGAAACGGGGCGTTCCTGTTTAATGGGTATAAAGTCTCAGATTTTCAAGGTGAAAAAATTCTGGAGATCAGCTGCACAAGCAGGCGAATATACTTAACACTACTGAAGTGTACACTTAGATATGGTTAAGTTGATAAATCATGTTATATTTTTTACAATAAAAAATTGTTTAGATATATACATACATATGTACACATACATACATATACAAATTCTTAATGTAAAATTAAATACCCAGTTATTATTAAAGAGGGCAAAAAACAAGGCAATTATTCAAATATTCTTTCCCAATTATTGCTTTTAGTTTTTATACTTTTGACACCTCAATTTTATATAAAGGAAAAAAATAGAAAAAAAACATTAAAACAAAGAACTCTAATGAACCCCCCACCATCTTAAGAAAGAGAATACCATCAATACTCTGAAGCGCCCTGTCTCGTACCCATTTGCATCCGTCTCCCTCCCCCCTCCAGAAGCGCCCACTATCCTTGTCTTATGTCAATTCCTGCCTTATTTTCTGTACAGTGTGAACTCACATGGACCTTTTCATCAGCAACATGTTCAGTGTCGACTGGTTTTTTAATTTTATGAAAATAAAACTCTGTTTATACATGGTGGGGAAAGAAGTAGGTTTACAGTTATTTGTCTCAAAAATAATACAATAATTAATCAATCATAACACAAGAATAAACTGTGTTCCGCATGCTCGCAACTGAAAACCTCCTTTTGCCCCGACCCTGAACTCTTTCCGCAGCTTGCTTTCCCGCTCCGTCCTCACGGATGCCCGTCGCTGCACTGTCTGTCCTCACCGGTGTTACTCCGCTGTGAACATACGTGAGCATCGGGCTTGTTTCCGCCTCTCTGTCCCGAAGGATCGCGCTTCTGCAAGCTCCGACCAGTGTCTCCTGATACACGGGTGAGCTTCGCCTTGCTGCAGCACCGCATCTGAGGGTGTGACTTTCCTATTTTTAGGAAATACAAACTATTTTCCAAAGTGCTTTTACCAACTGACACATCAAACATCAATACAAAGGCTCTCAGTTTTTAAAGCAACATCGCCACTTAAATTACATTCTTTATAGTCTAAAACGGGCCCTGCGCTCCGCGCGGGTGGGAGGTCTGTGCTGTGCGGCTGCAGGCAGTTCACGCGGTGTACTGCTTTACCGTCTGCGTGACGCGGTCCTCCCTTTTATAATCGTCCCCGCTGTCCACACACTCGGCCCCCTGCGTGTGCAAACTTCCTTAATTCCCTGCCTATTCTACTGATTTTACAGCTTACTCACTACCAAGAACATATTCTCCTGTGATATTTAAAACAAGAATTCGGTTCAGTTTTGTGGTCAAGGTAAAAAAAAAAAAAATGGGCGCTGTAATGAACAAACATTATCCTCTGAGAAAAAGAAATACCTGCTAGAGCCCCACCCCGTTTCCCCGCGGCTGAGGCAACGGTGCCACGAAGCCCCGGCCTTCGGCTTTACTGGCCGCCCGGCCTTGACACACTTAACATGCAAGACCCCGGGCACTGTGTGGCTCGAGGAAAGTCAAGAAGCTTGACCTCCGTTTTCTCTTACTGGTGGAATGAAGACTTAACAAGCTGAACGGTCCCGTCCATCTGGAAAACTGCACTGTTCTATGGTACTGCGTCACCAGCTGGCAGTTAGCAGGCCCGCCCCACGCCCGCAGAGGCCTCCTGCACCCTGATGGAAGGCCGGAGTGGGTGTGCAATCCCTAGTTTTCTACAGGGCCCACTACCCCCGACCGTCACCCCGATCTAAACATTCACGTTGCCTTCCCGGACTTGAAACATCTGAATTTTCAAATCCTGGTCAACAGTAAGTATTCTAGCCGCTGAGAGACACTAGTGTCTATCACAGGAACAACTAACTCTTCAGCGTGTGCCCTGGAGTTGACACGCTGTTTTCATGGGCATTGATCATGTCGCCTGGGACAGTCATCCTGGTCAGCATTTGACTCTGGACTATTTGGGGACCCTCTCTTTCACCCAAACACCAGCAAGGCCAGCCGAGAGGCACTTTCGGCTCACCCGCAGCACCGCCCGTGCAATCGAAGACAGCGGCACCTGTCGTCACGCAGAGGGTGGCTCTCAGGCTGCCAGCCTCCCACGGGCGGGAAGTGGCGTGGGCGCAGGTGCCCGTCAGCGAGTGTGAGCTCTGCCCAGAACACTCTGGAACCTCCTCCAGACAGCGCGGAGGAGCCAAGCTGAGCATATGCTCACCGAGGGGGAGTCAGGAAACAACCAGGACAGTGGCACCCGCCTCTTGGCATGAGCTCCTGGACCCTAAAACCCATCCCAACTCCTCTCCTTAGGAAAGGGGAAGGGAAGCCCCACATCTCGGTGAGTCCCTGGACACGTCCCAAAAGGCACTGTCCCCAAATCCACAGCCCCTGAGAGGAGCCCGCACAGGACATTTGCAAGTTGGCTCTGTCTCAAAACATTACTTGTCTCGGGGTGGTGTGTCTGTTTGCTTCTGAAGGCCTGTCGCTCACCCGTGGGCAGGGAGAGCCAGCCAGCATGGCTGCAACCACCATGGTAACCTTTGCTAGATCTGCTGACGTTCTGTTTCTGTCCCCGGTCCAGATGTCGTGTACAATGGAGCATATTCTTCTCGTCATGTGCATGCATGCCCCGGAATGCCAACGTACCCAATGAGCTACTTGGTATTTGAAGAATGGACTTTATTTCTGTAAATTATTCAAACTTTCCATCAGCCACCTACAAAGCAGGGCATTCACTGCCTACTTAACCTCTCATGAGTTCGCCCTGAACACAGTGTTCAATTATGCTAAAAATAGTTTGGTTTTCTATTCAAATCAGTGAGACACACCGTAAGGTGCATGCAGCTGTTTCCCTGCTGTCCTGAATGACAACGGTTTCGCTGGTAGAAGTTCTAACCCCACGTCTAATTCCAGGTGAGTCCCGCCAGAGCCCCTGCCTGGGTTCCTCCGAGCGGGTCTGGGCAGCCAGCCTCGCCGCGCCACACAGGAATCGCTCACGTTTCCCCTTCCTGCCATCTGGGTGAACCTCCGTAGGACCCACCCTGTTGCTCAGGTAGAAATCTTGGATTCATCCTCAATTCCTCCTTTTGTCCTCCTGCTCCCGAATCCAGGCACCAGGACACTGTGTCAATTCCACCAGACATGACCCCCAAGTCTGCCCACACCTCGCCGTCCCCGCTGCTCCAGTTCCAACCCAAGACGTCATTCCTCACTCACACTGGCAGTCCTCTGGTGTGTTGCTTCCACTCTCACCTTCGGAAGGTGCGTTAGCCAAATGACCCCATTCTCTCACTAGTGACAATCTAAAGCAGCCTGCATGCAAGCCAATCAGATCCAAACGTACTCTTAACCGGCTCACCAGGTCCTGCACAATCCGACTCTGATTCGCTAACTTCCGCCTGCATCGCACCCGCCCCGCGACTGTTCACTACCTCCTGTCCACAGTGAACTTCCTTCTTGCCATCAAACACACCAGGTCGTCCCCACCTCTGGCCTCTATGTTTTCTTTCCTCTGCTGGTACCAGTCGGTCTTTCCCACACCTCTCACTCATCATTCTGGGCTCAGCTCCACTGCCACTACTTCCCAGAGAAGCCATCTGGCACCCGCCTAGCTAGAGTGTCCATCACTTTCCATCCTGACTCTCCTTTTTCCTTCCCAGGAGTTTTCAACCCTTCAGCATGCTGTTTGTTCACTGTTTACCTACGTACCGCCTGTCTTCCCCACACAGTGGGGCCATCATCAACAGGCCCTTGCTTTCTTGTCTTTTTTTTATTACATTAAATGCATCACCAGCTCATAAAACAGTACCCAGCACGGAGTACATGTGCTCAACAAAAAATGGAGAAATAAACCAGTGAAGAAACACCTGAAAATGATCCCAAGAACCCATGTTCGATTTATTTCATGAATAGAATACTACCAAACTGTAGTATCTGCTGGAATCCTAGAAGCAGAATTATGTTGGAACACTGGAAAAATCCTAAAGGTGCATGGGACTCGTGTAAGAATATCTGCACTGGAACGCCCGGTAATGAGTGGCCACTTTTCAGCCGTCAGCAGTCACATCCGCAACAAACAGCCTTTGCTCACTTGGGATGAGCTCACAGGAATTTACCTGTCCACAGGTCCCATACATGAATGCTATCATGTCCTTTTTTTTTTTTAAAGATTTTATTTACTTATTTTTAGAGAGAGGAGAAGGGAGGGAGAAAGAGCAATGTATGGTTGCCTTTCACATGGTCCTCACTGGGGACCTGGCCTGCAACCCAGGCATGTGCCCTGAGTGGGAATCGAACCGGGATCTTTTGGTTCCCAGCCCACACTCAATCCACTGAGCTACACCAGCCGGGCCTATCATGTCCTTTTTAATGCCACTTCCCCTCCCCACAACCACCCAGAACCATCTTACCATTGCACAGCATGGTCTGTGGACATCTTGCATGCTTCAAGTCCTCAAGAAGGTCAATGTTGCCACTAAAACCATTTCTGGGTTTCGAGCTCCTGGGTGTGACATGTGACACTGCACTTGGTGGGAGGGGGCGTGACACACACCTCAGGCACAAAGCCCTCGGCACAGCAGAGCAGCCCAAGACTTCTTAGAGTCTGCTCAGCCAGGTCCCACGCTCCAGCTGGGCAAGTCACTTCACTGCATTAAGCCTGTCTTCTTCTTAAAATTGGGGATAAGAATAGTAACAGAGCTTGCAGGGCTGCTGTCAGGATTAATGAGGTAACACATCTGGGAGAGAGTCCGTTCTCAGAAAGACTGAGTTCGGGTCCAATGAGAAGGAAGAGGTTGAGGCTATTGGGCAGCTGGACTTAGATGCCACTGGTTGGCACTGAGCATCTGCCTGCCTCCCACGGGTGTCCCAACACCACAGGGGCTGGGAAGTCAAGGCTACATTCCCAGACCCTCCCGCTGCCAGACTTCTGGATGCAAATGAAATTCTGCCAGCATGATGCTCTTGTGAAATTCTCTATGTCGGTATGAGTCAGAGAGCATCCTCCTGCTGCTGCTTCTGCGGGAAGCAAGGTCAGTCTGAGGCTGGGTCACGGCGGGGTCACAGCTGGGACACTGGGTCAGTGTCCAGGCCTGACCCTCATCCCTTCGGCCCTTCCCCATCTCACAAGCACCCGGTCTTCTGTATGGAGGCCCTTTCTGTCTGAAATACCTCCTGGAAATGGAAATCTGATTGATGTACATTTAAGAATAACAAACAGTAATCGGTGTGTGACTACACACCAGGCATCGTGCTAACCCTTTGCGTGTACTGACTTACTAATTCCTGTCAGGTAGATCCTGTGTTACCCTAGTTTTACAAGTAAAGAAATTGAACAATGAGGAGTTCAAGTAACTTGTCCCAAGTTAAGTAGCTGCTAAGTGGTAGAGGCAGGACTCACACCTGAAGTCTGGTTCTGGTGGCACATGCTTAATTACGTCTCACAAACGTAACAGGCAAATTGTCACCCAACTTAGAACAGCCTAACCTTCTCCCAGTGAACAACTATGAACCACAGATAAAGAACATGACTCGGACGTAGCTCTGATAAGATTCCAACCATTTAGCCCAAGCCCCTCATTTTACATACAGGGACACTGCGTTCACATCACTGATTGCTAAAAATCCAGGGACAGGATACACTTTTTAACCACAAATGCAAGACCTCATGATGCTAGCTTTTTTTTAAATTTATAATATTTACCCAAATATATTTGATGACTGCTGATATACACGGAGAGGTGTTAAGTCTCAGAAGTTAGCAAGATTCTGGAAAAGGTCTGTTGAGGTTTTTTTTAACTTGATAAAAAGAAACAGGGACTATCTAAAGAACAAAGATGAAAAGATTCTAATTAGTATTTTGAAACTCACTGTTTACCAGAGATACTCTATTTCAAACTGCATAGAGAAAGAGTGACCTGAAGCTATAAGTAACACATAACTTTCGTAATTAGATCATTTCCACTTCAATTTTCTGCCACTCCATATGGCAAAAATCATGTGAAATCTCAAAGGGTTAATGAAGTGCTGTAGTTTTAAAGCGATGTGGTATGCATTCTTACCTCTGCTAATTAGCAAGATGTGAAAAACATGAACACCCATGGGTGAAGGTGCTCCGGGGCATCCATGTCCCCAAATTTCCTGGGTTTCAGTGATAATTAGAATGCAAAAACAGATTAATGGTTTCATCTTAATCTTAGAACCAAAACAATGGAAATAATTATATTGAGCCCATAGATTTTTCCATGACATGATAAAAGATTAGCCTCGCCGTGTGACAGAAACGACCTTCAAGCAGTCTGGTGCTTGGAAACTCTTAAAAATAAAAGCAGGAACTGACTTTTGGGGAGTTTATTTGTGTTGTGCATACTTGTAAAATTTATTTGTACAATTTATAATCTCTTGGATTGAAATTCCAAATCCCTGATAATTAAAAAGAGAATGTGCAAGGAGATAACATTTCTCTCTCTGCCAGAACGCCCACCGCAGCGACCCGGCTGGGCAGCGGCAATCATGGGAAACGATGCATCCGAGTCCCAGAACAGTAATAAAAATGCCAGCATGTGTTTATTCCTAGCAGTAAATAAAGCCCCAATTATTCACACTGTCTAAAGCGTGCCTTGCTCAGGAAGCCCATCCTCCCAGCGGCTTCTGCGGGAGCTCAGGGGCAAGGCTGCAGGTAGAGACGGGGAGGCTGGCTCCCCGAGCCCATCATGGGCCTACGGAATCCCGATAATCAGGCAATTTGGACGATTCTTTCCATCAGGCTGTTTGGTTTCTCACAAAGTAAACTGACTAGGTTTTTATACAAGTGTCTGTATTAGGAAAAAAGTCGCGGACTTCCAGCAGAGGGAGGAGGCTGAGTGACATCAGGAGAGGGGCTCTGGCGACAGTTTCTGGCTTTTTCACTGTTCAGTGCACTTTTGTTAACTCCTCATAAATCTCACCTTTAAAATATTTCATTATAAATCTGTTTATTAAGTAGGCATTCATTTATTTATATTTTAACAACTTAATAGCAAGTTGAGAACCACCAGAGCTCTGATGAGCATGAGATTAACAACGAAATGCCTGACAAAGGTGAAAAAGAAAAAAAATCCAGTGGTTTTTTCTTTTTTTAACTGAGACGTACTTCATAATCAAGAGGAAATGCCTGATTTCCACAAGTGTATAATCGTGGTAGAATTATGGGAAGCAAAGGGAAAGGATTTGGACGTGTAACTGAACTCTAACATGAAAAGAGCAATAACGTATTTCCGATCCTTACAAATATGCAGATTTTGTTTGTTGTATTAACATTACTTTTAGAAGAAAAAGGAAACTTCTTCATTTCTACCTCAATAGATTTACTCAAAATAACTCAACTGTTTAGATCCAATTTTCCAGAAAGTTCTTCAGACTTTCATTTTAACCCTGGGGAAGAAGTTCCTGTAAAAAAGCCCCATGAGATTTACCACCACATGAGTATCGGGCCCCATCCCGCTGTTGTAAGGCTTTCTTCGTCATTGTCATCAAAGTTGGTCTTGCCTCCACCATACATGTTTGCTGACAGATGCAAACACTAACTGTACACCTGAAACTTATATAACGTTATTAACCAATGCCACCCCAGTAAGTTTTTTCAAAGTATGAAATAAAGATATGGCATGACCTAAGGGTGAGTTTCCATCAGCCCGTCTGCGGGGCTAATGGTTCTGGTGAAACCTCTCTCTGTATCGCAGAAGGACCCACAGATACAAGCCTGGGTCTTCCATTTAGTAACTCATTTTATTATTTACTTGTTGAAGAGCTGAGGAGTAACCACTCTGATGGTATAAAACCAGCAATGATTTCTAAAAAACTCGTCATCAGCAGTAACTGCGGACTTGGTGGACGTCACATCCACAGGTGAAGGCCACCGAGCCCCGTTCACGTCTAACAGGCTGCTCATTAGCTAGAGTATATGAACCACCACTTGTGCTGATGAAAACTAATTAACAGTGAGCTGGTGAGTGCCAAACTGCCTGCAAATGGAGTTAAGTAATTGCAGGAAGTTAGAATGCTTGGTTTAGCTCTTCAAAACTTAGAGTAAGTCATCAAGTTCACCCTGACTACACACTAAAAAAATAAATAAATCTTCATTTGAGCCTTTGGCCTTTGTCAACTATGGGCACATTTCACTCCTCTCTTTCTCGGTCCAACGCACCCACGCGTGCAGCAGCATCCCACTCCACTGCCTCCCGCCCCCGCCTCTGCAGCTTCCGTGGCCCCTTCCTTCCGCGAGGAAGCTTCTTTCTCCCGTTACCATCACTCTCCTCGAACCAAACCCAATTACCATCTGTTCCATGTGCTATTTTTACTACCCTCTTCTTCAAATGCTTAACACAGATGACACCATGTATTTCTCCAATGGTTCTGTGATTTCTCCGAATCTTTCCTGGCAACTGCCACTCAGTCCCAGGCCCTGGGGCCTCCCCTCCCTTACCCAGAGTATTTTCCAGGATCGTGGCTAAACTGCTCTTCGGACACATGCCTCTCTTCATCTCTTCATCTTCCTTGTCTGGACCCTAAAATAGACGTTCATGTACCTCTGCCCCTGAACTGTGCACTCCTGAAGGATAGAGTTTTGTCAGCCTGACAAGCAGGAAATTAAAAAGGTTCGGTCCACTGACTTGGCATCAGATAAACTCTGATAACCTGAAGGCATTCTCTAACGCACGCATCCCCGCCTTCATTAGCCAGTCTCAACACACATCTGCACAGAATGAGTCATTCCTACCTCAGACCTCTCTCCTAGTGCTTAAACTCAGTTATCAAGGAAGGGGAGATCAATGGATTCTGTCACCAGATAAGAAGCTAATAACGCCACCAGATGGCATTAATAAAGGAAGCCTCTACGTGCTCCTCGCATTCAGAGGACAAAACTCTTGTTACATCTGGAACTTACATTTTCAGTCCACTCTTGTTCTGGAAGTGAGATACAGGAGAATAGCACTGGCAACTCATGACTATAAGAAGTTTTTGAATGACTGCTTAGATGCCATAAAAACAAACAAGAAATAAATGCACTCAGAATGCTAGGTGTACATGGCACCATGCCAGGCATGTTGGACAAATATGAGCGTTTCAGGAAGGGCCCCTCGAGGGCCCCGAGGAGCTTCTGCTCTAGCGGGGCGCTTACACTCCCTCTCCCCCTCAAACACAGGAGGGCATGCTGCTGAGGACAAATGCTTTCTCTGCTGAAGCATTTGGTTAGCCCAAGGTTAAGGGAGAACTCCAGCCACAGCACCGGCTCACACAGTGCTGACTGCGAACTCCAGGGAAAAGTTTCAGGTTGGGCCCTTACGGAAGGCCAAGTCGTGGAAGAAGTACTGAATCCTATGTTTCGTTTTGAAGTAACTTGTTAATCTGACAAGTCAATGTGCGTGGGACCATTTTTACACCCTCCTCTCATTCCTGTACGGGCTCAGCATTTCTGCTTTCCCTAAGTGTCCTGGTCGCTTCCCTCCCCGCCAAACTGAGCTCTGAAATAGGCATGGGAAAGGGACAAGCCCAGCATATTTCAAGTTCCAAACAGCGAGAACGCAGTGCCTGCGGCGGCGGACTAAAGTGTGATGCTGACCCTTGAGGACCATCTCGGGGGCTGGTCAGAGGCGTCTGGGCCAGTGGCAGGAGGCACCCTGTACCCCAATCTCCAGAAGAAGCGCATGCAGGGCAGTTACATGTCTTTGAATCCTTTGAACTGGTTGCCAGGCTTGGAATGACCAATGACATCAGAGGCTTCCAACCTTCCTGATTCGAAGGGCCCAACTCCGTGGTGCTTAGCACAGAGCTGGACAACAGCATCTTCTGGAAGCTTTTCTCCACTCCTGGTGTCTGCTCTGCTTGAAGAAGGGATAACGGTGTGCATTCACTCACAATCCAGAAGAGGAGTTTGGACAGTTCAGAGTCCAGGTTTCATCAGGGGAAACAGGTGTGTGCACACACGACAGGTTAAAGGGACGGGGACCAGCTTCCCCACTGAATTTTATCTTCATCATCAAGGTAGAACAGGTGGCCTTCAGGTCCCTGCTCAGCGGTGGCTTCCTGATGACTGGGTGGCACTCTACGACACTGGATAGGGCTCCTGGAGGTCGTAGGATTCATGCATTTTCTGCTGCTCTTGGAAGTGTAGAGATTGTTGATGGTAAACCCCTGCAGGACTTGCTGATCTGCCCCAAGACTCTGGAGGTTCTGGAACAGGGCTGCTCTCCAGCGCTCCTCTCCCCAGGGTCCCCACATCTGTGCACCCTAAGGCTGCACCCCCAAGGAGCTGGCTCTGGGTCAGTGCTGCAGACCCTGTTATCCTCACCCCACGAGGTCAGAACCTGGGATGAAATATTAGATTTTAACCCAGCTTCCTGGGGAGGAAGGTGGGGGCTACAGACAGTGGCCCCGCGTCCTCGGAGCATTCAGAACAGATGCACTAAAGCTTCAGGAAGTGTAAAGCCTGAGGCTGGGAATGGGGGTGGGGGTGGGGGTGGGGGGTCATGTCCACACAAGATAAACATAGGGCAGGATGTGATCACGCTACCAGGGTACAGCCTGCTCCCCAATTCTGCAGCTAAAACACTCCCAGGTGTTGTTGCATATCTGGAAACTTTTAAAGATGAATTCTTGCCTACAGGACCGCTAATTCACATTTATATCACATAATAGGCACGTTACAGGAGCAACTCTCATATACTGAATATTTTACCAAGTATCCAACATCTTTAAATGCATTTTCATTTAATCTTGGCAATGCACTTCTGAGAAAGTAGGTTCTACTCATTAATCAGTAACTACATTATACTACTCTCTCAGCAGAGCTCCATCCCGGGTCCGCACAGTGTCAGAGATCTGGAGTACAGAGACGATGCAGGGGGGCCTCTCACGCTACTGCGCTGGGTTGGCAAAGTGAATTAACATACTGCACCTTTCTCTTCACAGCAATGAAGCAGGAGACGGGTGTATCAATCCACTTCTCTCATGAAAAAAAATTGACATTTGCACAAAGTGATGAAGCGACCTCAGTGGAATGGAAACTCTGGCTTTCTGAGCACACCGCCAATGTCCTGTCTTCATCTTTAAACCCCTGTAAGGTAGGCACCGTCATTCTCCCCGCGTTACAATGGAGAACAGGACGCTCAGAAACTTTACTGCCATGCAGGGCGTCGCACAGACGCCAAGGACCAGGGCTAGAATTCCAGCGTCTGTCCTTCTGCCTCCAGAGCCCATAAGCTCAGTCACTGCCACTGGACACGAGTTACGACAAATCCCCGCGTGGAACCTGCACGCTCAGTGCTGAATGTTGACAGGTTGGCTTAATGAATAAAGAATTAATGAGTAGGTAAATGAGGGAAATCTCCCTTACCATCCTAGTAATATTCCAAACATAAAATTAATGCTCCCTATTGTTTTTTTTAATTTTACTGAATCAATAAGACATTACTATCAATATGTAATTACTATAAAGGGTATAATTAACTTTTTTAAAAAGAATTTATTTATTTATTTTTAGACAGAAGGGAAGGGAGGGAGAAAGAGAGGGAGAGAAACATCAATGTGTGGTTGCCTCTCACGTGGCCCCCACTGGGGACCTGGCCTGCAACCCAGGCATGTGCCCTGACTAGGAATCGAACCAGCGACCCTTTGTTTCACTGCTTGAGCTCAATCCACTGAGCTACACCAGCCAGGGCAACTTTTCTTGAGAAAAGACTTATTTTAAGGAACTATGAAAAGCATGTTGTATGTAAGAAAAATAGTGAGCTCTGAAGAAAGTTCTGCTATCTGAAATACACACACAAAGATCAGAAAGTTTAGTACTATCCATATTTCAATACGCCTAATATATCCTCTGCCTATTACTACCCACTTGTCCACAAGTCCTCCCCTTAATTACAGTCAAGTGCCTGACACAAGTTTCAGAACAGACTCAAATGCCATCACTTCCACCACACTACTAGACCACTCAAGCTAGGACAGGTTTTGCTCTAATTGTGCCCTTATAACATCAAAATTTCTTCTCGGCAACACACCTAACACCTACCAATACTTACGTTTAGTCTGAGACCCCAGCTTCCAGGTCAGGGCCTTGCCTATGTATCAGGGATCCCCAAATACTGTGGGACACCAAATAAAGACTCAACAAATATCTGTTAAATGGAGGAAAGATAACAACACGTTTCAAAGCAAAAAAGGGACAGGTCGTCGGCAAGTCATTAGCCTTTAGTATGTCCCCAGTGAAGCAGGACTTCTAATTTCTACCACCAGGGAAGACCAGGAATCCACCGTCTTAGTAAGCACACCAAGGAACTCTTTCTCAAACACACTGGGGACCAAGTGCCACCAGCTCAGGACAAGACCTCTTCCACTCCTCCAGGGACCTGGTGGGCAGTGTTATCCAGAAGAAAGCTCCATAAATTCTGAGGAAGGGACAAAACTTCAGGGGCCTTTATTTCAGGCAAGTTCATGCGGGGGAACAGAACACCACAGGAGAGAACACGTAGGAAGCTATGAGCAGCCGTGCACTTGGAAGTGGCTGTACTGGCCACATGACAGCACCGCATCTAATCGGCTGAAATACTCTACCACTCAGGACACATCTGTAGTTGTGAAAGTCGACAGACACTTGAATGCATTTCAAGTTCAGTCAGAACAGGGCAAACTACAGTCCACGGGCCCTAACTGGCCCTCCACCTAATTCTGCAAACAAAATTTTATTGAAATACAGGGTTGTGGATAAGACTGTGTCCCTGAAACAGGCGCATTCCAGCCCTGAACCCAAGCGCCTGGTGAATGCAACCTTGTTTGGAAGCGGGGTCTTGGCAGCTGGAGTCAAGTTAGGATGAAGTCATACTGGGCTGGGGTGGCCCTGAGCGAGTGAGTGACGTCCTTGTAAGGAGAACATTTGGACAGAGCCCCAGGAATGCAGAGACAGACGCACAGGGAGAAGGCCACTGGACAGCAGAGGCGGAGACTGGAGTGGCCGATGTGCCAGCCACCAGCAGATGCTGGGAGAAGACCATGAAACAGATTCTCTCCCAGAACCTAGGAAAGGAACCGACCCTGCCACATGGTGGTGGAGGAGGTGCAGCCCCCCAAACTGGGAGCGCATGGACTTGGCCAGTCTGTGGCACTCTGTGACAGCAGCCCCGGAAACATGGAGGCTCCCTGCCACTGGCCACTGTGGTCTGAGGCACCTTCGAGCTTCAGGGAGAAAGCTGGACAGCTGCGACAGAGCCCCTACTGCCGGCAGGCTCTGAAATACGCGCTGTTGGTTCTTCATGGCAAAAGGCTGGAAGTCCCCAGTTGTTTTCAATGGAGCTGAGGCTGGACACAATATGTGGGCAGGGCACGCTCTCTCTGCCTGCTGGCCCCACCCACCAGGGCTCAGTAATCACTGTGCCGGTGGAGAGCGAATCTGGGTACCAAGCGACGTGTCCGACAGTGACCCCCCATTAATAAATGGTCATCCAAATGTCGATTACATTTCCTTTAAAATCAGCTGGAAATCTTTAATCCAAGTATCTAATATGTGGAGCATCAAGAAATGTCAGCTTTTGAAGCTTTAAATTCACTGTAATTATTGAAAATAAATCTTGCGTGTGGTTCAGAAGTTGAATTGGCCCTGTGCAATCCAAGAAGGGCTGAGAAATTAAACGATGAGAGTCCAAACAATGGAAAAATTTAATTCAGAAACTGCACTTTAGATGATCACAGTTTGTACAAAGAATCAATCGTTTGATGAACGTCCTTTTTAACATTTTTATATGCAACCTATGGTAAGATATTAGACTTAAAATTTTGCAACTTCTAATTAAATTTAGAAAAACTTTAAATCATAGAGATACCTTTTTAAATGTGATATCTTGTAAACACATTTAAAAGAAATATGTAAATATTTTGGAGGCAAAAATATATTACCAATAAAAATAGTTTAGCTAAAATCATACACATTAATATAAAAGTCTAGTTGAGAATATCCACATGGAGCAGAACTTATTGAGATTATCCAACATCTACAGAGAATTTACTCAATTGAAAATAATAGGATCTACGGAAAAGGGACAACTGAAGGTGTCAGAAATCTAAAATTTATTAACCTTAAAATGCAACTCAATTTTATGAGAAAAGTAAAAATAAGACAACTTGGAAGGAAAAGAATCACATTTTTAAGAAATTACACCATTGATACCTGACAGCTCCATCTAAGAAACTAATTAAGAAAAATAAGCATATGCCAAGAATAACGATCCTGCTCCTATTGGTTTTAATATTTTGATTATGATGCAAAACTTTATTATTTTCATATACACAAATGCACTATTAGAAGCTCATTTTTGAAAGTGGGTTTTGGAAAGAACTCTATCATAGGTCCACCAGTGTAATAATTTTAATCAACAAATTGGGTGATTTACGTGATTTTATTTTAGAGGCCATTTCACTCTAAAACAGCTGTTTGGGTAATAATTTATAGTTAGCCTATGTATAGTGGGTAACTGTTTCCTTTCAGGCCTCACTTCTTTTTCTTTTTTTCTTCTTTTTCCTATTTTTGGGGGCTAACCCAACCTCTTCACTTCCTAGATGAGGAAGCAGAAACCCAGAGGGAAAAGGATTTCCCCAAAGCTACACACGGGGCAGGAGGCCCGGACCCCAGCCCCTGGGCCTTCAGACCGGCCATTCCCGCCACACTGGAGTGTGCAGGCAAACTCGCTGCCACGCTCTCTGTCCACAGCCACCGCTGGTTATAATGCTCACGCCGGACCTGATGCCAGGAAACTTCTGCATATTTCCATCTGACTATCAGTCTCAGAATTGTCGAAATCATTGTTTTACTATCTCAGCTATTCCACTCTGCAGATTTTAAAGAATAAATTAAACAAACGTGTATTGTTTCCTCAAGCTTCACAATCTCTCCTACATTACTTGTTGACTTGCGCACTCCACGTTTTAGGGGGAAATGTCTGAATAATGTACTCAGCTAAATGGTCTGACAGAGAGGTCACACATCCTGCCTAGGATTCTAAACATATCATTAGAAATATATTTATCTCAACAAGAGCAGACTCAGTGGACCCTACGGATGAAGTAATTTAAATCATTTCTAACATGAGAACTCATTACCAGGCTCACGTCTTCCTTCTGCTCAGTCTAACCTTGCATTTCAGGAAACGAACACCGCTTGAGTCCAATCAAAGGACACTTTAAACCCCAGGTTGAAGCCTCATTCAGGAAAAACTGTCATACTGGAAGGAATATTTTAAGTCTGCCACAAAAATATAATAAAACTTAGTCCAGATGAGTAAACTTGAATTTTAAAGAAGAACATAGGAATTCACAAACAGGTAACTAAGAACAAAAGGCATAATAGAATAAAATTTAAAGAGAAAGTATCCATGTATCTCTTTATGCAGAAGCTACATTTTTGCACTTTTTATGTGTTCCATCTATACTCTCGTTATCTTTTATTATGAAATGAATAATTTTAAAGCTGAGTGACCTAATCTTTTCATTACATCTCATTGTACCGTTGGTTAAGCGCATATCAGCAGCTGTCTGTTCTGCACGGGAATGACAGAGGCCACTCAGTAGGGTCAGCCAGGAGTGGGCTGGTCCACAGACCTAAGACATCCTCACTCACCAGTCTGGCACCTGGACACAGACGGTTAGAGGTCGAGGCCCAGTTTGGACTGTTAACCTAGATGTCCACCTGTGTCCTCTCCAGTAACAAAGGTCTCAGGGACCTTTAGTGGAAGAAGGACTTCCTGCATTGTGGCTCAGGACTGCCAGAGGCCTACGCAGAACTCGGAAGGTTTTTTAATGCCCTCCTCTTGGAAACCCCAGGCCATCACTTGTATATTCTGCCCACACATCACTGAGGCCAGCTCAGATTCGAGGAGAGAGGCATCAGACTCAGTAAAAACAAAGAACTGGTAGCTATAACCTTCCATACTTATATCTGAGGTAAGTCACTTTTTAAAAATTTGTGTTGAAAAATATTTAAAGACATTTTTAAAAATCAGGTACTCAGAAAATCTATGTTCTGGCCTCTGCCTACCTTTAGGACTTACCATATTTTGCTGTATATAATGCACACGTTTTTGCCCAAAGTTTTCGGGGAAAAATAAGGATGTGCACTTTACATGGGTCAAATGATTGCATACTGTGGGTATAAAACGTGGGTGCGCATTATACACAAAATACAGTATCTTGTTCATGTCACTGATTAAGAGCCCCGCTTTCCTCCCCCCCCACCCGCCCCCATACAATGATGCACGCGCACGGTGAGAACAAGCACCTGGTCTCTCATCCCCAATTTCGGAGAAAATGTTTTCCACATTAGAAGTCCAACCACCATGTCTGCTGTGAATTTTTGAAAGTACTTGTAGCAGATGAAGGGAGTTCACTAACTATGAGTTACTATGCTTTTTACTCTCAATGGACGTTGAGCTATGACAAAAGCTATTCCTACATCTACTGAAAGTAGAGGATTTTCCTCATTTAATCTTCAAACAGGATGCATTACATCGATTTCATTTTCAATATTGAGTTATCATTAAGTTCCTGAAATAAATCCAAGTTGATCGTGATCTGTGTTTACACCCTATTAAAACAGCACTTGGATTCCAATTCTAGCATTCCTTTAGGGTTTCTGCCTCTCTGTTCACACAGGATTGGCCTGTAGTTTTCCTGTTTTCTGCAACCTTTGTCAGATTTTGCTAAGACCTGATTTAGTCCTTGCTGGGGTGGGGAGTCTGGGTTTACTCCTCCTCCGTTCCCTCCTGAAGGCTTCAGTCCTAAAGCATAGCAAGGCAGGCACCGTGGCAGCTCAGGGTACGAGCGGGACGGGGAGGGGCCCACATGGCAGACGAGTCCCACAGAAACGGAACCAAGCAGACACTGTAGCGGAAGAGCTGCCCAGAGGAGGTGGGGGTGGCAGCTGAAAGCATCAGTGAGAGAGACCACACCACACAGAAGAAAGAATGAGCAAGCTCAGGCACAAGTCTAGACAAGGGGCAGGTAGTGGGGAAAGAGCGAGAACTAAGATGTTTTTTAAAAAATTAAAGAACTCTACAAAAACTGGCTCCATTAGAAAGACTGATATAAAAATAATGAGTATCCCAGATGGAAAAGAGAAGGCTAAGGGAACAGAGGGCCTATTCAAAGAAATAATTGATACTTTCCCAAACTCAGGGAAGAGCAGAACATCCATCCAAGTACAAGAAGCTAACAGAACACCGCATTATCTCAACACAAAAAGACCTTCTCCAAGACATATTATATTAAAACTGTCAAAAGTTAATGATAAAGAACAAATTCTCAAGGTAGCTGGGGGTAAAGACAGTAACCTCCACAAGAAACCCCATCAGACACTCAGGTTTCTCAGCAGGCACCACGAAAGCCAGGAGAGAGTGGAGTGATACCCTCAAAATACGGGAACAAGGAGGCCGGTACCCAAGAACGACACGTGCAGAAAAGCTGTCCTTCAGATGTGAGGGATAAAGAAGGGTGTTCCCAGCCGAGCAAAACCTGAGGGAACACACTACTGTAAGACCTGCATTACGAGGAACAGAAAGACAGAAGTATACACGTCTCTGAGAAAGGCGACACCGTGAGGGAGGAGGGGGTAGCCCCCACACCAACAATTTTCAGACATCAGCAGGGTGTCTGAACTTTCAATTCAATTCTGACACTATCTATTGGGAGATGGCATCCGGTTCCACAGGTTAAGGACTCAGTCCTGCGAGACTGACCCCCACACCCACCCAGACATAAGTCCAGGTCACCTGTGCTTCCACCAACTGACCACAGATGGGAAGTTCCACCACCCCCTCCAACTCGGCATGCCAATCACAAGCCCAGGTTGTCGCCCCCTGCTTGGGTTCCATTATATTGCTAGAGTGGCTCACAGAACACAGAGAGACATGTTACGTACTAGATTACTGACTTATTATTTTAAAAAATATAACTCTCTCAGACGGGAGAGCTGCACAGGGTGCGGCCCGGGGAAAGGGGTCCGAGCTCCCACGCCACCCCCCAGCACACCACTCTGCCCTCAACTCCACATATTCAGCACACTGCTGGTGCCCAAGTCACCATCTAGACCAGTGAGGATCAGCCAGCGCGCTGCCGGCCACAGTGATACAGAGGGCCACACCACAGTAACAGGAAGGGCTGTCTGCCACCACACTGGGCAGCCTGGGGGAAATGGGAAAATTCTCAGAAGCACACAACCCCTGTGGCTGAATCATGAACAATTAAAAACCGAGTGGACCACTCACTAGTAAGGAAATTGGAACAGTACTCAAAAACCTCCCCCCCAAAAAAATAAAAGTCCAGGACCATCTGGCTTATTTCATAAATTCTCATTTCAAATACCCAGCTCAGATTTCACTGTACCAATTTAGCCAAAGTCATCGTTCACGGTGCTTTCCTCTCTTCCTTCCTTCCCCTCTTGAAATCTCTCTTCTGAATTTTCATTTGATTAAATTACATCCCAACTATTTTCTTCAGATAGGGATCCATGATATATTCTAAATCCCGGCATGTCGAATCCTATGATACCTATTTATCATAGAAGAGACACGGCTCACACGCAGGTAAGATTCTTGGATTACTGGCCTCTCCTTTCAACAGTCTGTAGATGTTTCCTCTTGTCCTTAAAACTTCCCAAGTTGTAGATGAAAAAGCAAAGTCCAGTGCTAAACTAACTGCACCTCCTTTGCAAATCTTATTTTCCCCCCTGGTACAAGAGGGTGCGTTAACCTTGTCCTTTAGCCTTGAAATTCAGGGATTTCCCTCGGAACAAGCGGACTCTGGTTATGTGAGCGCAGACTCGAGACTCGGACACGCTGGTGTCCACTGCACCAGCCGCGGGGTTGGCCCCTGAGGACAAGAACAGGGAGTGTCCCACTGAGGGGTGGGACCCTGGGGGGGGCGGTGTTGGAACTCCCCAGAGGACTGGCCAATCAGAGTGTGGGGAAGGTGCCCCCACTGTAACACAATCGCTCCGACGCCCTGAGAGCTGGAGTGGCAGTCGGCACTCTCTTCAGGAAATGCTCACCGTGACCTGAAACCCACCGGACAGAGGTCTGTAAATAATGCGCAGTGGGACAGTTTAGCTATAAGTCGATTGATGGTTATGAATCAGCTGCACTGGCTCCAGGCAGATGTTTGTTCAGTGTGCAGAAGCACTTCAAGGACAAACGAAACTTAAACTGTATTAAGAATGAAATATGAAAAGTAGTGGAAACATTGGATGAAAATTATCTAAAGCCTTTTCCTGACAACCGCCTTCAGCTTTGATCACCTCGAATCATAACGGGCATGACAAAACATTTTCCCAAACAGCCTGTAACGCCTATTTGAATACACTGTGTTCAGCATTATAAAATACTAGAAATAACAGAGCTACTTGGTTGAGAAATGCAAAAGTATCTTAAAAGCCTAGGTAGATTCATAGAAAATAGTGAATGCTAGAAGGAAAAAAATAGAGAAAACTAATTTCTTCCAGTTAACAATAAAGCTTCTCTCTCACTGAACTTAAATAGTAAAATAATGCCTTTGAAAACCAAAACCTTTATATAAATCATTTTTCATATTCACTGCAGAACAAGATTAAAAGCAGTAGCTATACCATATAGTTCTTAAGGATACATAGTTGCTACAGCAATAATTTTTTCAAAATGCTTCCTCAATGTGTAATAAATTAAGAATGTAGTCACTTTTCTTTTTTTTATTATTTATTTTTTAGAGAGAGGGGAAGAGGAAGAAAGCGAGGGAGAGAAACATCAATGTATGGTTGTCTCTTATGCGCCCCCTACTGGGGACCTGGCCAGCAGCCCAGGCATGTGCCCCGACTAGGAATTGAACCAGCGGCCCTTTGGTTTGCAGGCCAGCACTCAATCCACTGAGTCATAACAGCCAGGGCGAGAAAGTAGTCACTTTTCTGATGATCACGAGGAGGACCATTAACTGTGACCCCTAAATTGTGTTTCCCCCAAATTTCATTCACACACACATATTTTTAACTATAGCATATCTTCTGATACCGTAATTTCTACAGAGAGCCCCTTACAGCTCACAAAGTGGAAGTGCATTCAATTACACTGACTCCGCGTTCCCAGTCTAGGCCACTGGAGTCCTTCTGCAATCTAGTAACAACGCATATCTGGCTCTTGTCACTTGTATTAAAAATGGGAACATTTTGACTTAAGTATTAATAGGCTTTATCCTCTTCCTATTTCTCAAGCATTTTAATGGCTTGTCTTCACATTCTTACAGAAATGCCCTTTTAAAAATATGTTATCTGTGACTCAGCCACAATGGCTTTATTAAGTCATAACCAAAAAAAAAAAAGTTTAAAATGCAACTTTTCGCTGTGCTGTGCTTGGCTTTAACACATGCTAACTACGGAAAGAAGGCAAGTTCCCATTCATAGAGATGACTTAAGGAGGGGATCAGAAAGCCCACCAACGGCTGAGTTATTTGCCACCCATCATCCCCACCCCGTCCTTGTCACTCCCTTCGACCATTCCGGGCTTCCTTCTCTGACTTAATCAGGCACAGAGAAGCCCTAGACCAATTAGCTGCCGTAGACACCCACACACCTGAAGAGGGAGAGCTAATGAAAAGCTTCTGGGAGAAGCGGAGCAGCAGGCGCGCCTCACGTCTCTACGCCAGGCTCTTTCGCATTTACGAGATAAAAAGAAAACTACTAGAAGCTTCAAGAACTATCCACCAGATAATTATAAGTGTATAAACAGGGTCAGTTTCAACAGCCATTTACTCCAGTGCAGCATAACTGCCAAATTCGTCCCTCCCAGGAAATACTTTGTGAAGAGCAGACAACGAGTCGTTTGTCCCTAACCAGCCCAGAATGTCCTTAGCATTTAAGCTCTCCCTGTCTCCCTCGGGAAGACGCTGACTGAGAAATTCTGACTTTCAGAACTTCCAAGCTGCAGAGGGCCAGCGAGGAAGATCTGAAGGATGAAGTCTTGTGTGCCTGGCCTCACCAGGGGGAGAATATTTCCTAAAAGGCCATTTGAAAGGCTCCCCAAACTTCTGGTGTTATGAAGGGCTACATATGGAAAAGGAATAATAGACCATAAAGAATACCCAAGACGATTTTTAAAGAACCAAAATAAAACTCCAGAAATTAAATAATAATTGAAATTTAAAGCTCAACGGATAGAATAAACAGATTAGATGCACTGAAGTAAAAAAAAGTGAATGAGGAAAAGATAGCTGAAAATATCACACAAACAGCTCCAAGGCAAGATAAAGAACACTCAAAAAATACTAAGAGAGAGGATGAATAACCTAGAAAATTATAGACTTCAGGAATAGTAAATAGAGACAATAGGAAAAAATCTGGCTGAGAATGTTCTAGGACTCTTGATAATTACAAATCCTCATGTTAAGAATAAATGCCAGAAGGAATAAGTGGAAAGGAAATCTACACCTAAATACTGGGAGTGAAAGTTGCCACAGTGGAGATTCTATGTCAAGGGAACTAAAATGGCACCAGAAGGTCACAAAAACACTGCCTCATGCTCCTCCCACCCACGTACTTTTGAGCCCAGGTCCTCAAGTCTACTGCCTCCTCACCATGGCAACCAGACCATCCCTACTGCATCTTGGAAGAAGCCAGTCGGGTCCACCAGCCAGCATCCTTCATCTCCAGAGAGGCCCTAAATGAGCTGTGAACTCTTAGTTGTGAAGAAGCACATCCTGGAACTTGCTTACCTGACAGTCTCTCCACCTGGCATCAACAGCCCCTTCTGCACGAGGCACCACAGTGTGGCAGAAGACAGCCAGCAGGATGAGCTTCTGTTGATACCAGCTTGGCGGGGTTTGCCTCTGTACACCTCCCTTTTCTTTGTCCTGAGCACAGTTTGGGTTGCTACCTGAATCTGTATGTCTGGGACTGCCATCTTTTTTGCTCAGATAAATGCTTTTTATTCTTTGTTATAGCCTAAACCTTTTGTTTGATTGACAATACACAAAGGTGAAACTAAAGAGCACTATGGAAAAAAAGATCTGGAAAGTGCTCGGATTTAAAAAAACAAAAAGACCATCTTCCAAGTAACATTCGACTGACTTCTCCAAAATAGTAAAAGGCATAAAGCAGTAACATTAGATTGTAACATGCTAATAAAAGTAAGGGGCAACCTAGAATTCCATAGCCAATAAAAGTAATATTTAAGAATGGGAATAAAAAGAAAGATACTTGCAGATAAACACAAATTGAGAGCTTATCACTGACATATTCATACTGAAGGAATTTCTAAAGGATATACTTAGTGAACATGGTCCCAGATGAAACATTTAAAGTTTAGGGAGGAGTAATAAGCAAAAAAAGAAAAAAAGGGAAACATAGGAGTAAGCTAAACTACCATTGGCTATATGAAACAATAATGATACTATCTAGTTTGGTGCGAGTGGGTCAGAACAGACCTAAACTGCGGGAGGACAGAACGCTGGATGAGATGATCTGAATCAGAGCCTCCTAAGGCCCTTGATTTGGGAGAAAGATAAATATTAACTTAGATTGTGTTAAATATGAAAGTTGAAGAAATTATAGAAACCCTTTAAAACAGACAAACATTATATAATTTCCTAACAAGCGACAGCAAAAACATGGAATGAGATTTAGAGAGGAAAAACTCAACTGGACAAAAATATAAAAGGAGAAAAGAAATGAGCGAGCTAAACAAAAACCAGCTAAGGTGGTAGAAATTGAACCATTACTCACAACAAATATGAATGGACTTGTACTTGGACTTCAGCTCTGGAGCTAAATAACAAAAGCTGTCGCATAACATTGAAAAGTAAAGTCCGGCGAGGGGGGCATCGCAAGTGTCTGATGGACAGAGCCATGCGGGCACCAACCAATCACAGCAGAGTACCTACGGGTGTCCCGGCTACCACCCTCACTAGTCTGTTTTGCCAGAGGAGCTCGGGGAAGGTGTGAGGTTGAAGCAGCGCTCATACCCTGCTGCACTCACTCACTCTGAAACGACTTGCCTCCTGCCTCATTGTTGGACGCCCCCCAACCCTGCCCTCCACCCCCACCCCGCCCCGCAGCTGACAGCGGTGGCATGCACTTGCCCCTTGAGCAGTGGGAGTCTTCACAGGGTTGCTCGCCAGTCTGCGTGCACAGCACCTCCAGCGGGAACGTGCCCCTGTGCTGCGGCCTGAGGTGCGCTGCCCGGTGTCCTGGGTCCCACCGGAGCAGGGGGCCCAGCTCCACAGTTCACATCTCACCAAATGAAGAGCACACGTAACACCCCACTCTTCGCAAGGTGGTTAGCTACAAAGGAAATGAAATCCCGGACCTGGAGGGGAGAGGACTTTCCCTACTTACAGTTTCCATAGAGAGGAAAACGCTGTGTGCGGGGGTGCATGCAGTTAGCCCCCATATCTTAATATAATGCAAGCAGTCGGGCCTGGGTTGCAATACAGGGAGAGGAATAAATCCCTGCCGGGATTATCTTCCAGATCTTGGGGGCCTATAAGCGTCGTATGGGGGGAAGGAATGCTAGTCCCACAGAGGTAGGAGGAATGGACATGCTCAGTGTCGAGAGATTCAGGAACCACTGAACCTCTGTGGCTCGCCACGTCAGTCACACGCTACAGGTTAACCGAAAGGAAAAGGTGCTTTTCATGTGTGACAAGCTGAAAATTTTAGTTTTTAGAATTAGGACGCTCTTTGACAAACGACTTTACTAAGATTATTCTTATTTGTAAACAACTATTCTTTTCACTTCAGGAGGATGCATATTAGAGAAAACCAGCAAAGGGACAAATTATTGCATAGTGACCGAGTAGATGGGTGGCTGTCTGGGACAGGGGCAGGACAGGCAGAGGGACGGAGGTTACAGAGGGGTCCCAGAAACTCTGAAGGGTGATGACTGTGTTCACTTTCCTGGCCGTGGTGATGGTGTCACCGGTGCACCTATTAAACGTGTGCAATTTCTTCTGTGTTAATTATAACACAATGAAGCTTTAAACGGGGGAGGAGAAATGAGTAAATTAGAAAGGAACCATTTTGTGACCCCAATGAAATAGAATCAGACAATCATCATCGACGGCAGGCTGCTGGTACCTGGAAAAACCCCGTTTCAGCATCACTAAAGGTAGGACAGCCAGACATGTGGCCTCTCTGAGAAACAGTACCACCTCCAAATACTCTTAACGAAAAAATTGAACCTAAATATAATCAAGCTTCTAGTGCAGAGCTCACTTCCAGCTGTAAGAATAAAAATGGAGGGACAACTTAATGAAACGAGGAAGCAAAGAGACAAATCCAGACTGGGGTCCTTCTGCAGGACAACAGACCCAGTTCCCATGCGAAGCAATGGCCTGAAAAGAAGGAGCCCAAAGGAGAAAGGATCTGCTCTCGGTTACACAAGAAAGGGCTCCGGGGACTGAACTGAATGCAACCTGCGGAACTCCCCAGTCTCAGGACTGCGGGCAAGTCTGATCATGGCCTGGGTACATATGGCATCTGCTGGCTTTGTTTGGTGGGCCATAATGGCATCAGGGTGTGTAAGAAATGCCCTTATTTAGATTCACTTGTAAAGACAGAAGAGTGAATACCACGAAGTTTAGGATTATCCTGAATATACGTCAAAGATTTTTTTAAAAAGGTAGATAAAGTAAATGTGGCAAAATCCTGATCAGATATTTCTGACTAATAGGTATGAATTTCTCTTCATACTAAAATTACTTCTGTGTATGCCTGGAATGTTCGAAAAAGTTTTAGTAAAACCAATTTCTTCATGCAACTGAGCAGAATTCACCAATATTATGAAATTATCTGAATTCTTACAGAAAAATCTAAGTAGATAGCCTCCTAAACTGCTATGTTGAAACACTGACTAACGTACAAACAAGTAAAGAATACTTGAATTGCCACCAGCACACCCGGTCGATGTGCTTCCCTGAGAATACTCACGGCGCGGCGACAGGAGCAGGTGCAGACATTTGGGCGGCCCCTGACCACCGTCCACAACGAGCACAGCAGCCTATCCTTCAACCAGCGCGTCCCCATGCGTGTCAGGAGTAACATCTGCTCCCGTTTTAGTAACTCCTGCTGCATGCCAGGCACGGTACTGGGCACTGTACATATTTTACTTCTAATTACAAGGTTGCTATTATCGTTGTCATTTTACAGAAGAGAAAATTGAGGTTCGGACTCTTTCTGAAGATAGTGACCAGAGTCTTCCACCACCCGCAGAGTGAGCGCTGCCAAGCTCTATTTCCCACACATGCGCGCACACGTGCTGATCATGCAGATTCCAGCATGACTCGTATCAGAACAAAGATGACCAACATGCAGAGGGCTGCCAAGAGCTCAGCACACCTCGATACGCTTTCAACTCTGTCCGAATGCACAGGGCAGCACGGTGAGGTGACCCTGCCGCCAGCCCTGCCTGGACTCAGACTCCAGCTCCACGACCCACACCCCAAGGGATGGCGGCAGCTCAACACCTGAGTCAGGTGGACATCCCTGAAATCTGGATAGTAACACCTGACAGCGGTGCAGAAGTGACGGCAAACGTCAGAATGTGGGAAGCCCCTAATGTAGGGCCTGGGGCACCGCCGGACTCTGGGGAGCAGCCTCCTGGTGCCTGCCTTACGGCTTGTGCAGGAGAGAACTGCTCGACCACAGCTGTGCTCTGGGTACGAACCCTCACCGCCCTTAGCCGAAGGGACCGCCTACGGCCTGATAGATTGCTTCCCTGAGCCCAAGGCATGGTTGCCTGAATCTTTCCACATAAAATTCTGTTTTAGCTTCAAGGTGACGTGTAAGTCAGCATTCTGCTGTTCTCGGGAGTGGCTGGCAATGGGCTGCAGCATTTACATCAACACAATGTCCTAAAGAAGCGGCGTCAGGGAAGTGGTGTGTTTGAGCCCCGCCCTGCATCTGTCTGTCCCCATGACCGAGCTCCTGGGCTGGGTCAGAGCAACTCTGCTGCATGCTAGCCATGTCCATGGAGTCAGATAGTGAGTCTTGACCAGCACAAAAAAGAAAAAAAAAAACCCAACAACAATTTGGAGGAAAACTTTTTAAAAATATTATATATTAAAGGCTTTTCTATGATGCTATAACCTAGGTAGCATTGAGTTCTGCTATCTAAGGTTTTATATACATATATAGGCACACACACGCATGCACACACAGATCTATAGATATTGTACAAGTAGATATATAGAGATATGTCGATATCCCTCCAAACACCTCTAGACACTTTGTGAGTTACGATGCAGATCAATACTCTCCCACAGGAAACAGTCCCTGAGGATAAAGACACACTCCACTTTGACTGTCAGACACAGAAGGAAAAGTAAAATGCGTCTCTACAGAAAAACATCTGGGAGCTTTATTTACTGGGACCCACCACGATGCTCAATGTGGCAAAGAGGCCAAAGTAAATCACTTTAAAATAAATCTAGCGCACCTCCCTCTCTGGTCTCTGAAGCAGCACTCTTGTTCAAAGGAGAAATTTTCTTCTTTTAATTTTTTGCCATTTTGATGTCAACCTCTAGACAGCATAAAAGGGGTCAGTCAGCGCACAGGAAACTGATGAAAAACCAAGGCGTCTGAAACACAAAATGCCTCCTTCTTGGGAAATTTCCAGCTCCAACTGTCACATTTGGAGTGGTGGGCAGGAGGAGATACAAGACATCACAAGCTCCCACTCTCGATAAAAGCTTCTCCGTTTTCACAGCTGCAAGTCACTGGCCACCAGAGGTTCTGCTCAGGAGTGGGAAGACCGCTCACTATGTGCGCTCACTGGCCCTCGAAGGGACATCGAGAGCCTGCGTGTGCGCCGTGGCTCCACCAGCCGCCAGCACCCACGTTGGAAGCCATCACTCACCAGGGATTGAGACAAATCGGGAAGGTAAGGAAGCTTTCTGAACTGCGGACAATGGGGAGGATTAAAAGTTCACAAATTATTTGGACAGATAGCCCCCAAATAAACTAAGTCTCTGGATTTTTGCAGACTTGGAAAATAAACATAAACAAAATATGAGTCTTACTTATACAGGAAGTGGGACAAAAGTAGGTCTGCAATTGTGAATACATGAAATAAAAAGTTTATTCTTATTATTATTGTATCATTTTCCATACAGACAACCATAAACCTACTTTTGCCCCACTTTGTATAGATTAGAGAGAATAAAAACACAAGACATCAGTGTAGAAATTAAATGAAGAAGTGTATCGGGGGCAAGCTTTTGCAAGCCATATTAAGGTAGGGAAAGGGAACTCGGGTGGTAATCATCTCTTCGCTCCTCACTGAAATAGTGGCTGTCAACATCTCGCTGCGTAAAAACCCTAATGAGTGGTTATTAGAGATTCTGAATCTAGAAAGCCAGTGTCAGAGGCTCTGACTTAGCTGGCAGAGCCCCGGGAATCTGAATTTTTAATGAGCACACCCAGTAATTACCACACACACACACACACGGTCTGACAACTGCATCTGAGACCCGGCTGTCGGCAAAACCAGAAATAAAATCCAAAATCTCAAATACACGTGGAAGAGCCGCCACCAGCAGGGGCAATCACGGCAATCACCTGCAGCCACGAGGTTGCCGAGGAAAACCAGGAGCAGAGGCGGAGATCAGAGCAGACACCTACTTCCAAAGCGGAGGGACAGGTGCCGAGATACAAAGTCTGAGTCCCCTTTTGCACCAGCAGCTTCGCTGGACCGGACGTGGCGGTGAGAGGGTGATGCAGCCCCTCCGATGCACCAGAGTGGCGGCCACCAGGATGGGGGCGTGGGGGAGGGTTCACTAACTGCCTCAGAAAATGGGAGTTTAACAAATGCACACCAAAAATGCTGGGTGAGGAAAAATTCCCTCTCATCTAGAACACGGTCTTGACCCATCCTGCCACATCCGGTCCAGGAAGGACTCGGCTCTTTCAAAGATGAGCATCATCACCAGAACCCTTTTGCGGTGGGACAGATAAAAATGGCCACTGAGCCTACCATGAGTAGCGGCTGCCTCCAATACACAGGAGCACAGGGCAGAGAGGAGAGCGTGCAGGGTGGGGACGGAGGGCAAGCCAGGAAGAGACAGAACAGGACTCACGCAGTCAGAACAGGGAGGAGGGCTGGGAAGAGCACAATGAGGGAAGTAAAAGCAAAATTAGAAGAATCACACAGAGAACGGACACAGGCAAAAGACACAGAAAAAGACACACAGAGAAGTGAGGAAGTAGTGAAAATGAAATGCAAGCACTAAATGCTTTAGAAGAATGAGACATAAAGTGGCAGTTACCAAGGGTATGTGGGTAACTTGCTACTCAAAGGGGAGGGGGATAAATAGTGGAGCAAAACACTTAATTAAAGATATAATTTAAGAATAATATTCTTAAAATGAAAAAGAAAAACAATCCTGAAGGTATACGGAAAGGGTGCATCGTGCCCCAAGAAAAACTCAGGACAGTACCCATCAGGAATGGGCTGGCAAAGTTTGTGCACCTCTGAGCTCATCAGAGTGGCTCAGCAAAAATAAACAACCGCGTTATCTATGAGGATAATACAATTGAAGAGGCTTCAATCTTCTCAGTAAATATATTCAAGTTCAGAAGATAGTGTGACATTTCATATAAGCTCCTAGAGCATGAAAACTGTCCAGAATTTTATACCTAGCCATATAGATTTGTTGTGACTTTTTTTGCCTATGCTAAGTAAATATTCCATTGCATAGGTGATTTTGAATAAATACTTTTGTGTTCTTCTTTATAAGGACCCTAAAACTCCCAAAAGCGGGATGGGACACCAGCCAAGACCAACAACGCTGAAACGCCCCACACTGAGCCACTTGCTGAGGCCCTGCCAGCGCGGCAGACGTGTCTCTGCTGTCTCCCCAAATGGCACAGAAACCCTGCAGGGGATCCCCGAAGAATGAGGTCAGCTGCTTGGAAAATACACTGCAGGTCCCCAGGGGTTTCCCTTCTCTTACCGCCTCTTATAGTCAACCAAAGCACTGTTACTCGTTGATGATGAGTTAGTGTAGCTATATTTTTAAAATTACATACCATTTCACCATCCAACTTACATAAATTCATGTTGAAGAGTCATTGCAAGAATCCACAATATCAATAAAAACATCAGTGACCCCTTAATGATCTTAAAAAACTAGGGAAGTAACTATCACGGCGATTAAGTAGAACAGGGAAAGGTGGCACCGCACGGCAACTATGCCCTTTCCTACGACCACTCCTCTGTCCCATCACTGAATAAAACCTCGGGTAAAACCCGAAACTATTGGGGTGACTCTTAATAACAAAAAGTTGCACCTCATTCCAACAATATTCTCAGGTCAATAGTTACCTTTCCCCATCTCATGTCACAGTCAAAACCGCCTACTTCACTTAAACATGAGCTTCTGCCCAAACCTGCCTGGCTTCCCCGACTTTGAGCCAGAAGACGAGGCCCCGGGCTGCGTCCCCTTTGCAACCCAGACCTGACTGTGGCTGCTGATGCCGCAGGGCTTGCAGGGGGAGGCAGGAGTGGGCACTGGGGGTGCAGGAGAGCCCTTCTCTGCCCAGCACCTTGAGGATCTGGACACAGCCTCTGGCTCAGGTGGCACCT